>MU254187.1:0-23098 GCA_019669825.1 Calycina marina
TAGACCCAGTGGACTCCTAGCTTTGGAACCGTGTCGGACGTGTTTCGGACGCGTTCTTTTAAGAGTAGCTCCCCCATTTCGTGTACTAAGGCTTGAGTAGGGGGTATTCCACGTGTATCCATAGACAGAATCCATTGAACAAGTATAGTCTCTTCGGTTTGAGTAAGCTTGAGGTTTGGGGATATGGACATAGAGCGTGACAGGGTCCCTTTGCTCCTACGGCTTAGTGCTGTATGCGAGACTTCGTACATACGCGCAGCGGCTCGTAAACTCGAGAATTGACATCTTTCGAATGCTTGTAAGGCAAGCGCAATTCGACCTTGAATTTGAGTCATATAGAGTGTTGCTTGTTGAGGTATTGTAGATTGAAGGGTGTAGACGGGTGGTTTTGGTGGGGGGGCTGTCTCACTCACTGGTATGTCTCACTCACTGGTAAGGTACGTTACATTAGCGTTTTTGTCTGATATAATCTTCTTAACGAAGGCGCACTGATATTGACCTCCTCCGTGGGTTAATCCCTTGATTTTCCGTTGTAATTGACGTGTTTTGACAGGTGGGTGGGTGGTGACATGCAATTTGCGCCTCGTATGGTTGTTTACGGACCGAATATCGACTCGGGGAACAATGCATCTTAACCATATCCTTTGTAACCTTTGACTTGCGGCCGAGTGTCGTAGATCTTAATTGTGCTCTGTGCGTTGCTCACTCGCCCTGGATCTTGTATTCGTCTCCCCATCTTCGAGCTGTAGTCTCTGAAATACTATTTATTTCGCAATCTTATAAATCGACTTGATCTGACCCTCTCGAGCTAAGTCGTGATAGAATCAGGTTTTCCTTCGAACAGTAGCTCCTCTACCCTTTGAAGGCTTAGAACTAGGCGTGCGGAGCGGATTCGATCGTGTTGGTGGAGCCATCGTTACGTGTCAAGTTATTCAGTCATCCTCCACGAAATCTGACCCCCACAGTTGCCCGTTCTCCCCAGATTGGAAAGCCTATCAAGATCCACACAAACTCAGGAAATAGAACAGCACCAATCACAGCACCTAGTGACGCTATGGAAGAAGCCATCCGCACCTTTCCACTGACGAAAGCGGACAGACGATGGGCTTACACCGCAGGTTACATTTACAAGGGATTAGGGATGCCGGTAAACTTGGCCACTGGATCTACGAGACGAGGTTTACAGAAACATCTGGAAATAAGGGAAGTCTCCCGGATGAACTGCACTATGGACAATTTACTACTATGCCTATCTCTCTTTACTACGCTTACTTACCGTGTATATTCATCATTCCGGGTACCTGGACAAAGCCAATGCGTGCGGGAGGGTGCGAGACAGCGAAGATTAGACATCAGCAAAAAGAAAACAAACGAAACGACACAAATCAAGCATGTTTTACATAAATACCAAACGCATATAGGAAACGAGTCATGATGGTCCGGCGCCATTCAAATGGCAGGATTGTTGCCTCTCGATCCTTCGTAAGTATCTCCTCCTACGACTCTCTCATGTCCATGGAAGAGTTGTCAGAAACCAACGGCGCACCTTCAGATTACGATCCCTTACTCCCGACCGCCCTGGTGTTGCAGAAGAAACTACAAAAGTTCAATGTTCAGCCAAGAGAGGACGAAGGGAATGAGATATTACCTGTTTACTCTACGGCAATCTCAATCTGCAATGTGTTTTCATACAAGAAGGAGCTAGAGGGTGCGGTCCACAAAGCTCACGACAGAACTTGGTGCAAGGTGTGCGTTAATTTGCAAGGAACGGCATTGAGTCTATACAAGTACAAGAGTGGTGGGATGTTCGCTAGCATGGGGCGAGAGGGATATGATATTCCGGTGGACAGCAAGAAAGGAGAACTCATACGGAATTACAACTTACAGCATGCCGATGTTGGCATTGCTGCAGACTACTACAAGTTTGTCTCTCCGTGGCTGATCTCCAAGCTGCATACTGATCGCTGTATAGGAAGCAATATGTTATCCGAGTTCGTGCAGAGACAGACCAGCTCTTACTTTCATGTAACAGAATCGAGACGTTCGTTATCTGGCTACAGTCACTGTTCGCTGCTATCGATATTGCTCCGCCATTGGATGAGCGGGAGATACCCAGAGACTTATCTGTACCTCAGCCAAGGCGAAGTAGGAGGAACCGAGAAGGATGTGTACTCTTCAACAGAGATGTGAGGGAGGGCCCGCTGGTCAGAGAGCAAGTCCAACTCATGGGCCAACACTACCCTCATATGATTTCCACTGCCGACATCTCGGTGGACTCGGATGCCAGTGAAGAAGGCCAACCTCAACCTGCATCGAGTGCACCTGTTCTAGGCTCATCCCCATCGCGGCCCATGACAGCACCCGCTCAGTCTTCTAGTTACGCTCCCTCGAGTGCTTTGTCCAGAAGTAGACGGCCTCGCCTCTTCCCTTACTCCTCTGAAGGCCGTCCATCCATTGACGACAATGGAAAATGGAGACCGAATCACCAACGGTCTGCTAGATACGATCTCATTTATGCGAAGCGTTGCATGACTGTTCTTATGGCTCGTAGTCCTCGCAAGTCAAACTATCTAATCATGAAGGGCAAGCAATGGGTGGTGGACTGGAACACCGGGACCGTAAGGAGATGTGATCCCCCAGATTATGCTGAAGCTACCAGAGAGGGTGAGAAGGGAAGTGAGTTCAAAGTAAGTCAGCATGGCCATTTGATTCGTGTGTGAGATGAGATAGAAGTTTCTTCTTCTGATAGATGGTTGGGAAGACTAGGCGTTTGCGACAACACTCGTGCGGGGTATTTGAAGCTGGAGTTGATGTACATATACCCTATTTAGCTGGAAACAAACATACGAGTATAAGTCACTTCTATATGGATATCTTCATTGATGTCTCTTACATAGCAGTTGTGCAAATGCTTGATTCGTCACATTCCCAAGAAGCCTTCCCAGAAGCGACCATTCTCAGATCATCTTGGCGGCATTTATATCCACTAACGCCGTCTGCGCCGTTCCCGAAAACAGGCTTCAAGGTATTTCCGTGTTTTCAAACACAAGCTTTCTCCAACCCAATATACCTCCCCTCCCAAAACGCTCTCCTGAATTCCTCAAAACAGTCAAAACTTCTGCAACACCTCCTCTGCCTTCCTAGACTCCCCACTAACCTCTACCCCAACATTCTCTATCTCCTCTCCACCCCTCCTCAAATCCTCAACCCGTCCCTCCAATGCGCCCAACAACATCTCAATCTCCTTCCTCTGCTCCATCATTTTCTTCGCTAATGCAGCATTATCGCATTCCACTGTCTGCAGCCTCGCATTGAGCTGGCTCTGCTGCCCTCGCCTCACAGGGTCAAGATGTGCCGCGAGCACAGCTTGCGGCGGAAGCGTATGTGGTGGTATCGGCGCTGGTGCATCGTCTGGCGTGCGCGATTTCCTGATTTTCGCGGCTGCGATGAGATCTTCCAGTTTGTTCAGCTGTATGACCACATTGCGCTCCTCTAATATCGTATGGAACTCATGCTGTTCACAATCAGCACTCCGCTCACTTCCAACATTTTAGAACCGCCAATCCGAGGGCATAGAACATACAGAAGCAAAGTCTCCCAGCCGCTGCAAAAAATCCTTGTGTACGGAGCGCAGCGATTCTGGCGCCGCGGCAGCGATGGAGGGAAAGCATGCTGCGAAGGAGGAGTAGGAGATGGAGCGGAGCGTGTTATCTAGGGCGGAGGCGTAGAGGGTTTGGATGGCGGAGGCGCGGGCGCCTGGAGTTAGGGCTGTGGGTGCTTCAGGCGGAGGGCTGGGACTTTGTGCTGAGGGCATCTTTGCGACATGAGAGTACTTGGTTAAAAGTATGGGCTTTCTTTCACTTTGTTATAGTTTGTTTACGCGACTAAGAAACACAGCCTCGTTCAGCCTTGTTCTCACTTTGAATCATGTAACACACTTTCTCCCAAGTCATGAATCGCGGTGCGATCTCGACATGTTTTGCGCATACTTAACTCTTTTTCAGCTGCATGATTAGATGGTAGGTACTTCAAAGTACTCAGCCCTCTGTCTATTGTCCCCTCATCGATCATCAACTATGTCTTAGCATAAGTTGTACTACCTTTGCTATTAAGCCCCTCTCGCTAAAGAGCTCGGTTATTCTCGCTGGAGGGTTCCATTCCAACTTGTTCATAAAAAGAGGTAACGTAGTTTATCACCGAGTCGTGGATATCACTGAGTCGTGGAATTTTCCTTGGCTTCTACCCTACCGTCTTTTATACGCGTTTTTTCAACCATTATAAATGGAAAATCAATTACAAGAAGCAAGTATCATACTTGCTATCGAAGCTATCCAATCATCAAGAAAAACCACCCACTCTGCTGCTGCAAAGATCTATAAAGTGCCCGAATCAACACTCCGCGATCGAATAACCGGCCGCCCCTCGCGCCCTGAAGCTCGGCCTAATTGTCGCAAACTAAACGATATAGAGGAGGATACGTTTATTCAACATATTCTTAACCTAGATTCCCGAGGATTTGCGCCCCGACTCGCTGTTGTTGAAGATGTGGCTAATTTACTTTTGCAAACGCGAGGACGGTAGGAAAGTTCTGGGCTCATCGATTCGTACAACGGCAACCACAACTTAAAGACGCGTTTTAATCGCGTTCACGGATTCAAAGGGCTTTATGATGGGCGTTATTTGTGCAGCAATGGTTATTACACGCGCCGATTGACGTGGGAGAGGCAAGGCTATTCAGCCAGGAAACCGGGAAAGGGCTACAGCGATTATTTGTACGTTTGCTGAAGGTTGGAATGTCCCTCCTTTTCTCGTAGTTCAAGGGAAGAACCACCTCGCAAATTGGTATACTTAGGGGGACCTCCCGAACGACTGGGTTATTTAGCCGACAAGTAATGGACGGACGAATAATGAGACGGGTCTCGAATGGATTAAACACTTCGATAAACACGCCGCTGCGCGTACGAAGGGTGTATATCGAATGCTTATATTAGATGAGCACGAGAGTCACGAATCGGCCGAATTCCAAGAGTATTGCATGAGTCATAATATTATCACTCTTTGCTTGCCTCCTCATTCGTCCTATCTTACCCAGCCACTCAATGTAGGGTGTTTCAGTGTGTTGAACGGGCATATGGTCGACAAATTGAGACCTTTATCAAGGCGCATATCAACCACATTACTAAGGTCGAGCGAGTTCTTCCTTATCTTTAAAGCAGCTTTTAAAGAGTCGATAACTGCCCAAAACGCTCAGGCTGGATTCCGCGGAGCTGGCCTAGTGCCTTTCGACCCTCAAGCTGTTATTTCAAAGCTTGATGTGAGATTACGGACACCATCTCCTGATTTACCTCTCCCTACCGATGCCGACCCCTGGGTCTCTCAGACATCTCATAACCCCACGGGGCTCTCTCACAAACAACTCTTGAAAAGCAAAGGATTGCCCGTCACCAGGAAAGCTCGCCAACACCTCTTTTTGAGACAGTTCTTGCGTTAGCAAAAGGTACGGAGCAATTAGCTCACCAGAATACTCTTTTAATAGAGGAGATCCGCATAATCCGAGCAGCAAATGAGGCGCTTATCAAGCGTCGCAGGGCTTAAAAGACCCGTATCCGTGAAGGAGGTGCACTTGCGGTAGAAGATGCACACGATATTTTATCTCAGCAGGAGGTAGATGAGCAGGTTCGACGCGACTTACATGCGGAGAGGGGAAATCGGGTCGAGGGTCGAGGGTCAACCGTCTAAAAGGCGCTGTGGCAATTTTGGGAATACTGGCCATAACGCACGAACTTGTCCAGTAGAAGAAGATATATCTAGCTCTTGAGAATTTAAGTCATAAACTTTTTGCTATTTTGATTAGGGTTGTTATCTACCTTTCGAGTTCAGTGCCAAGGAAAAATGACCCGGGTCCTGATATACCACGTTAGTAGCACCGATGAAATGCGGATAAAAACCCTCGGGTAAACATCTCTGCCAAACTCATTGGCTGTAGAAGAATTGCGCCAGAGCTGGGACTATCCCAGCAATTTTGCCCTCTCCTAACCCGGCGATTTGGGATTTTAATTCCTCTCAATTGGCTAGTCAAGCCTACGGTTGCAAAATGAAAGTAAAAGATGCCTATTGATAAAACTCCATGCTCAGTGGCGTTGACGATGGATGTATAGTGAAGGAGTCTAGGAGAATTATTTGAAACAAACTGCACCTGAACGGTTATGGAGAAAGTAACAACAGCAAATTAGGTGGGCTGCTTACCAGCTCCCTCGATAGCTTGGTGCTATGATGTACAACAGGAAGAGCTTGTCTCAATGCCACTGGTCGCGATTCCATATCGCTTTCGTCAGCCAGTGTTTTTACCTATGCAAGCTTTCCGCAATTAACGAGGGATCAAAGACTAACGCTTCAAACATATGAACCTAAATCAGTGGGATTTTGAAACATTGAGTAGAAAATAGCACGCAGAAGTATCAAGGAGCAGGTGGTGAGGCAGGCTACAAATGCTTAAAGCTAGTGGCCAGCAGTTGAGCTCAAGAGATCGTGGAGTCTCAGCTGTTTCTTGCAGATATTTGTTGACCACGAGCTCTGGCATTTTGCTTTGGTGATCTTGTCGTCGTCTGTGAGAGGAGTACCGTAGAAAGGAAACGTTGTTTTCAGCCAGATGTGACGACCACTAGAGTCAGTGGCCAGCTTTTCTCCACAACCTTGGCATCAGGCTTTGTCCAACGACAGTTCAACTTTGACGTATAGCATCAGTTGCTTGAGCAAGCGACATGGCCAAAATCTACCGGAATCTCTGGCATTGTAAGCTCTGGACGCTCTAAACAAGTTGCAGAGTATCAATAACTCCGTGGTCGTGGCACTTTAGGCGATTTCTGAATGGCTCTGCTAGCTGCGCTGTCGAACACCCAAATATGTAGCCAACTGTACGGCAAGTACTTCTCAGATGGCGATGCCGGCAGAGATATGGGCTTGTAATCGCTGCTGCTGATGGATTTGGTAGCCCTCTAAATCTGCCACTGGTCCTCACTATAGCTCACTCAGCAACAGGTGTCTTACCAGGAACATATCCATGAGGAAGTGGGCAAACCCAAACAGACTGAAAATTTGAATATCGCAGATCAGCAATATCCCAGGCATAAATACCAACAACTTCGACCCTGGAGATCCCTGCCCTATTGATTTTGGATTTGTGTGCAGGTTTATTGGATGTTGGCCGAATTCTGATAAATGGTAGAGTTGGTGGACCCTTGACCTGTTACACAGCAGCAGGTGCTACAACAGGTAACGCCTTCGTCTCCATTGGTGACAATGCCCTGGTACGGCAATTTGTTACTCTGGGGTAGATCTACCAGACCTCGCCGTCTTGTACTCTCCAAGTCCATATCAGATATCAGATGGGCGGAGCGTGTGCGGCTGCCACCGCAAGTTGTATCCAAAGCAGAACATGCTTGTGCTGACTGCATCAACGCCCCAAGAAACCGAGTCACCCCTCTGCACTATGTGTATTGCGTTTTCATCCGGTTGTGCTTCGTACTTCGCATGGGTCCTGATCTCAGACAAGGCTTACTGCATCCATGAAGAAGATAAGGTTGTACCAGAACAGTCGTGCGAGTATGCAGGCATCCCATCGCTGTAGCTTGTCTGCCTTGTATATATCAACCTGCAATACCGCTCTTCCCCTGACGTTTTCTCTCTATGGAGAGTCTACTTCAGACTGTAGACTTGCTCCACACGTACTTCTGTTTCCAAAGAAGAAGATTTTGCCCTCCCAGCAGCGCTCAGGCGTGCGCCCCCGGACATTTTTATACTTCCTTTAATTCAATTGAACCCGACAATTCATTCACGCTGGGTTTGTAATTGGACGTCAGAGTCTTTGCTGCTATTGAATCTTGAAGTATTTGGAGGTTGTTCCCTTCTCGTCCTCGTCCTCGTTCTCCTCAAGCGTGGCTTCCTCTTTGGTCGTCAGAGCAGGACTTAGTTCTTGTCCCTCGCCACAACCACACCTCACACTACACTTGAACAACGACGTCTGTCACCATCAACATCGTTCCTATACCTGATATCTTTCAATTAACTCTTCGGAGTCTGGCATACTCTGCTCTATAATATATGTTTCTGTAGCGACGACAACACCCCGAAGACGTCTACATCTCTCTCTGAGGGTACCAGACGCCCCGATACGATAGAATCTGGGCTTCTTTGCGTCCTGAGAGGCTCCCGGTGTCACGATGGTCATGCCCTCTGATCTAACGGAACAACATCTCCTGATCTTCAGCATCCTAGAACGGACCTGTTCAGCTTTCTCTCTACTTGGGTGTGCCTATGTTGCTGCCAGCTTCCTGTATGTCAAATCTTTTCGGGAAAAACCTATCAACAGACTCATCTTCTACGCATCTATTGGAAACGTCTTCACCAACGTAGCTACGATAATTGCCAGAGGCGCTGTCAATAAACCTCTGGGGGGTATGTGCCAATTTCAGGCCTTTCTGATCCAAATGTAGGCTTCCACCTGAGCAATTGATCAAGGCAATTATCTGACAGTCGCTCTAGGTTTATGTCAGCAGATGTAAAGTCTCCAGATACGTTGGTGCATTCGTGACACTAATCGGACGTAGGCGTACTGGACATTGGCAATGGCTTGCAATGTTTATCTGACTTTCTTCTTTAAGTTCGACATGGATAAAATCCGCCGTATTGAGCCTTACTATTTCCTCTTTTGCTATGGTATCCCGTTCATCCCGGCTTTCGTTTACCTCTTTATCAAAACTTCAGTCAAGGGCCATATGTATGGCAACGCAACTCTCTGGTGCTGGGTTGGGGGAAATTGGGACGTATTCCGAGTCGCAACATTTTACGGTCCTATTTGGTTCGCATCTATTGTGCCTCGCTGATGTTCGAAACACAAGCTGACAACTCTAGGGTCGTCATTTCCCTTACCTGCATGGTCTATCTTCGTGCCGGCCGGGAGATATATCGAAAACGCGCAGCCTTGCGGAAATTTGACGTTGTATCTATCGACCCAGTGCTTCTGCTCGCCGATCCTTTCACCTCCATGAAGACAACTGAAGTTTCCGTCACTTCTGAAGCAGCCCTAGCTTCACCGGACTCTCTTGAGCCTGTGAAGATCCCAGCACCTGCATACAGTGTCAAAGTTTCAGCACCTGGCCGTTCTTTCGAGCCTATACATTCTGCCAGTCAAGACCGTGCCGAGAAAGGTCTCCATCGAACCAACACAAATGCCACTTCTGGCCCATACCCACCATACATGCCTAAAACAAACTCTCGGACACAGAGCATCCGGCATGTTGCAGTCCGCTCAGCCGACAGTGCATTGTGGTCGTACGCTAAGGTCTCTGGCCTTTTCTTTCTTGCCATGATGCTTACCTGGGTTCCTTCAACTGCTAATCGGACTTGGTCTGTGGTTCACAACGGGGATGTTAATCTTCCTCTCGGATATGCTGCGTCCATAGTCTTGCCCCTCCAAGGTTTCTGGAATGCCTTCATCTACACAGTTACCAACATCCGCTCAGTGGAGATTCTGATCGCGAAACTATCCAGAAAGGACGCTGCACCTGTCAGTGAAGACGATAGCGAATTCTGGGGCGTCCGCAATCCGTTCCGCAACATCTTCAAATCACGCTTCCATGGCTCATCTAAGACAGCCAATGGTCAAGATGGTGGAGGGCAGAGGAAGGATAGCGAGACGGAAAGTACGACAGAACTTCAAAGTAGACCCAACACCATATCCAACGGCCATTGATTAAGTTGCGGCGTCACTACCCGTTTTGTTCTTCAGCGACTATGTTTTTGCTTTTAGTCCGGAAAATCGCAATGGCGTTCGGGTGATACCGTAGATCACGGCGGTCTTTTGCGGCACATATTTTCGGTCATATCTGCTGCGCACACTTCGACACTTATTTCTCTCTTCTTATCATACTCTCCTACGGAGACCTTATGCAATCTTGTTTTATTTCTTGTGCATACTATTTTCGTCTATATTAGAGGCTATATCACACTGGCATCAATTACATCTCGTTGCTCCACAGCGTCGTATGTATCCCTTGCAGTATAAGTACGATCAAATCCAGAGCTAGGATGACTGTTTAAAGAACATGGATATATGGAGTGGCTGTCTGGTGGTTATTCTTGCGATAGCTTGTCATGCTCACCAATACTACAAAATTGCGCAAATTTCTATGCCATTTGCACTGCTTGTGAATTTATGCTGCTCATGATTTCATGCGCAGGTACTCATCGTTGTAGGCAAGGGCTCGGGTTGAACAACATTTTCCAACAAGCAATTTCTTGAAGCCCTGTCCCGACAGCTGGGACATCGTAGGCTCAACGTAGTATCGATGTTGCTAATCTCATACGGTCTAACTACGTACGGTATTGGCAATTCCAGAGGTTCTGTGCCTACACCTTTATTCAGGCACGCGAGCTGCTTCTGCCATATTCATCAATTCCTCATCTCTGCATTTATGCGTCGGGACTACCTAGGCTTTATGGGAGGATTTTGGCACAGTGATTACACCTGAGGGTCTGGTAGGACATAGAGTACCCGTACAGGAGGAATCCCGGAACAAAAAGTGAACTGACGAACTGGGTGGTGTATGCGCATGCGTCTGATCGTGTCTATCGATTTCATTTTGATAGATCACGCTCCGTATGCGTACAGAAGAACACAGAAGAGCCGGCTAGACTGCGTACCATAATAATTCTGGGGGCCTGATTGCAGACTGCCGAAACAGAATTGATGTCTTCTGCACTTTCCATGATTGAAATCGATACCTGTCTATCCAGCTCCGTGTAACATTCTGGACTCTCGGTTAGTATTCGGGCTTAGGAATACTCAACTAAGATTATCTCGGCAGAAGTGTCAGGTTGTGAGAGTAAAGGGGTTCTCTTTTTGATGTTTTGGCTACGAGAAAATCTTTCTCTTTTGTCCGGAATCTAAGCTACAGGTGATGCCAAGGTGCTAGTATCGCGTATCCACGTGATCTGTGAGTAGCCGAAGGAAGTGAACGGAACAACATGTTGAAGCAACGACAACATCTTGACTAGGTGCATTCAGGCTGGAGAAATTGGAGAGATGCACTAAAGGGATAGATCGGCTCCGTCTAATTCATTAAAACATTATCTCAAAACGTGATGAAAACGCGCGAACACACTCCACTATTCAAGCGACATGACTGCACATCTATAAGACCTAAGATTGTGGTAAAAGCTGGAGAATACTTAGCAAGCCCCTAGCACCCTAAACATACCTTCAAACACTTATAATACCTGGCCCAGTCAACACCTATCTCCCCCGTGATACAAAGTCCTCCACACCAATATACAACCGCTAATATCGCAGAACAAGACAAACAACCCGCCCACGATGGAACTGTTATTGAGTGAGTGAACGATTCTGGACAGAGGGCATTTAAGCATTAGCTTTACATCATCACTAAGGAAAAGAACTGGAGTGAGTTGATCGAGGGCCGGAATTACGTGTGTGTGGTAGAGTAGAGGTAAGTGACGGCGTTTGGGAAATCGTCACAGAGAAAGATAACAACATTGCTCGCGCTCGAAACGGATCACTACCTACAGCCATAGTCGAGAAGCCGAAACGCACACGCGGAGCCTACAACTGATAGAATCTCCGTGACAAATCCTCCCAAGAAAATGTGCTACTCAAGTACAGGACTTGCGATCTTATAATGCATGAACAACAATTAGCCGAGAAAACCAATATTTGAGGATATTCACCAGTGGTTGACAGAATTGGTGCCGCAGTCACTTAGTCATCAGAACCATCAAAATCATCAAATTAACTATCCACTTCAATTTTACCACAAAGCACGTTTAATCGGCTTACCTTTTGTCACCTTAAGGAACTGGCGCTCCCAGGCTTAGAACCGGTGCGTTTTCTAGTTTCTGCTAGCGTAATGTTCGCCCATTCTTCCAATAATGCCTCCTCCAGATCTTCATCAGTATCAAATGCCCTCCGGCGTAAACGTTGCTTCATGATGTTCCAAATACCTTCAATTGGATTCAAAACAGGGCTCTGGGCAGGTTGCTTGTGGTTTCTAATGCCATGGGACTCTCTGCAATAATAGCCTCAATTCTTCTTGGCATACTTTGATATAGCTTCGGGAGGAGATATCCCGGAATACATTCCCATGCGGCTTGCTAACAGCTCTCTAGACGTGCCCGAGCCTCCTCTAATTCGCTTTTATCCGCTGTAACGTCCGGAAACATCAAAACAACCATTTTCTCAAGGTGCCACCATATATGCTCGATTGAGTTAAGATCCGGTGAGTACGTCGGCCAATCCTCGAGCATTTCGATCCCTTGCTCCTCGAATCACTTCTCGACCTTCTTTGCAGTATGTATCGAGGCGTTATCTTGCATAAATCGGTAGTCATCCCCATTTTGTCCGAGTTCTTCGAAGATTTGCCCAACTTGCGCGTTGAGAACCTCGAAATAGCTCTCTGCCTAATACCCGTGCTTCTTCGACTCAAAGTCTCGATCCGTAATGTAGAGAGAGCTACGGCCAAGGTCCCAAAAAACTGCCCAAACCAAAACTTTCATATTCTTCTTCGCGTTGTAGGTTGAATCATTTGCCGATGCCATTTTTGCGCCGGAGTACGAAAACGCCATTCGTCGTTTTTCGAGGCATCAAGCAAACCGCTATGCTGCATTATCTTCTGTAAGAATTGGCCTTCGTTAAGCCTTCCAGTTCGGAATACCATGCTCGGCTAAGACCTTCCGTACCGTATCCCTCTTACACCCCAAACCACACGCCTTTATCGCTTGCTCGTAAGAATCCTTTGGGTTGAGAGGTGCACGCCGAAGTAGAACGCGTTCGTCGCGTTCGAAATATGATTTCTTTCTAGGGGTTCGAGGGAGGGACTTGCCTTCGTGCCGTTCTAAGTCCTTTTGTATTGTACGGAATACAGTCGAATATTCGAGCTGGAGCGCTTTTGCAATTTTAGCCGGTGTGACTTCCCTGTGATTCTTCCTCGAGCATACGGTGAAAAGTGCTGCCCAGGAAGCCGATTGTCGCTAATAGGACAGAGAGGTGTGCGTTGTGGTGGCATGGTTGTAATATTGGTAAGGAAGGTTAGAGGAGGAGAAGTCGCGTCACGCAAAAAATCGCGGTTTCATGAAGCTTTGTTCCACGTGACTGTACGTCGATAATTCTCTTCTGGGATTGGGAGGGGATATATCTTGAGGATGAAAAGACAGCCTTGATCGAAGCTATATGTCCTCTCCGCCTCATCAGACCATCAAAAGTTGCACCCAGAACTCCAACAACTGCGAGTCAAAGACCTTGAACAGCCACCCGTGCAAGTAGGCGAGGATACCTATATAAATCCTGCAACAACCAGTACTAACCAGCCAGAAAACAGATGCACACTCCTCAAGTGTGAAACCAATCAATCAAATCTCGTTCCCCAAACACCATTAATCTCGCATAGCTACGACCCCCCTCATTTGTACCCTCTCAGTGCTAATAATGTTCTAGCAACAAGGCCTTACTTCTATCAGAAACTGTAGAAGCATGAAACAAAGACTGAGGAAGACTGAGGATATCACGATGACGAGAAGGAAACTACAACAACATCAGCAACGATAGCAGAAGTCCATTGTCAAAACATCGGCCCTTAGCTAGCTGAAATCTTAATAATCACATCTGCAGACCAACGCACGGCTCTCACCTCCCATCGAAGCTTCTTTTTTAAGATCAGAAATGTTGGAAGCACAGGATGCCATGACTCGAGTTGTTTATATTCCTACCATCGCCAGCCAGGCTTGATTGGCGAAAGCTGAGGAGCGGTGAGTTGCGCCCAAGTCACGTGCATATTTATTGGCTGAAGCAAGCTCGTTGGTCTTGAAGGCTTCCTCCCATAGACAGCATGTTGATAGAGCAGCGTAAACACTTCATTTATTATTATTCCTCTCACCCTCTTGCTCTTACTATGCAGACAATGTCCTCCCCTCTCCTTCTCAACACTGGTCAAAAAGCAAAAGCCATCCCCCCAAGATGATATCCACTCCATTCCAAACCCTATGACTACAAATCCCATCGGATTCGCATCGCTCAAAAGTGCAAAAGGTATGATATCGCATCAAAACAGCACAAAAAAAGGCACGCTCGCTCGCTCGCATTTCAAATCAAGGGTTTCTCTCCGGTCTATTCTCTCGTTCAAAATAAACCACGTCTCACATTATGCATGAGACTGCGCCAAAAGATAAACAAAAAACAAATGCTCCGTCCAACGCAGTTTCGCTATGCAAGAAACGGATCTGTTCATGGGAAATTGAGAGGAATTGATATGATGTTCTTTCGCAAATGCAAAGCCTCCGTTGATGAAAGATGCATGAAAACACCTGTTTCGTTGTCGTTTTCGATATGTTTATAGACCTTTGGACTGGATCTGCGCCTCCCCGGTCTGGTGCAACACCTTCTTGTTGCTTGGTTCTGTTTTATATGTGGCATCAAAGCCTTCGTACCCACGCTCTCGTTTGTTGGCGATGGATATTGCAAACATGTGTATGCTGCAGCCAGCGCACAGACTAGAGTATGTCCACTCAAGTTTGAGCGCTGCGTATACTATTCGATCTCGGCGTCGTACTGGTGGGTCGTATCGTAGTCGCCGGACTAAAATCCGTACTCCCATGCGCAGTCTTCTGCGTATCCCGCGCTTCCTCATTAAACCCACTCAACCATCCGTTCCCGACTTCCGTGCGGAGTGCTTCAATTTTCTTACGATACATGTCTCCTGTCAAATTCCAGTCTTGCGGGTCTTGACTTGCTTGCGGTGCTTTGACTGCTGGAGCTGAAGCTTCATATGGCGAAGTGTCGATCGGGGGAAGTTTGGGGGCGGCGAATGAATCAAGACGAGGGGCTTCTGGTTGTAGTTTGAATGTGCGTGGCTCGGAGAGGATATATGATGGAATGGTGCGAGGAGATGGCTCTGGGCTTATCCCGTAGTCGATGGAGCCTGCAGCCGAGGCCGAAGATTCTTCGGACGAGAAGCGTACAGATGGCTGCAGCTTCTGGGGAGAAGTCTCATTGGTTGATAAGTCCACGATCCGTCGCTTCGGAGCTTTTCTCCTGTGTCTCGTAGAGCTTGTGTATATCTCACTTGTCGTTGAGGGGAGGGGTCTTGGTTTACGCAGAACCGATGGCTCTTTCGGATGAGGATATTCAATCACAGGCTTGTTCACATCGACAGTAAACAAACCATAATCAGGCGGTGGCGCCCTCACAACCGGCACGTTTGGCTTCTCAGCAACACGCTCTACCAACTGACGACGCTCACCATATCCTGGACCATATGTGTCAATGACAATGTCCTCAGTATACCCTGGGGTCTTTCTGAAGAGATTGAAGATCGTCACTCTGTAGCCACCATGGGTCCTAACGAAATGATTCCCCTGGACCCATATCTCTCGCAAGTCGGGTATCCCAGTAAGCCTTGCCATTTCCGTAGGGTCGTTGATCTTGTTGTCTCGCAGATCAAGTCTTTCCAGTGGGTATAGTCTCTCTACACCAGCGATGGAGATGAGACGATTGGAGCGCAAGTTCAGGGCACTGATGGCAGGAAGAGGGTTCCTGGTCAATGAATGAAGGGAGTCAATCATGCAGTTGGACAAATTCAATGCTCTTAGCGCTGTCAGAGAAGCCAAACAATCTGGAATCTGAGCAAACAGGTTTGAGGACAAATCCAAAGAGTGGAGGGTGTTTGCCAGAGGGGCCAGACTGTTTGCAGATATAGAAGTGAGTCCATTGTCGGCAAGAGAGAGATACTTCAAGAATCTCCACTTGGAAGATGGTAAAATACCCATAGACAGCAGGTTAGACGAGCTGTTACGTGGGTTGTGCCAAGTATCTGTCAAGCTCGAATGAGAGCTGCTGGAACCAGATCTCTTCACTTTGTGAGATCCTCTGAGATTTCCATGAGCAGATCCTGTCCGTGAGCTAGGTTGCCTGATGGGAGAGTTGCTCCTTGGTCGTCCTTTGGTAGGTGGCTTGGCTCCATCCGAACCTGACCTTATTAGTGCAGCACTCTTTGCTTCCTCCTCCAAGTGACCTTGTCCACCAGGTGATCCTGGTGCCGAGTTGGAGTGTACCAAGTCTGCATAGGGTATCGTGGGACTACGTTTAGGACTGGACGCCATATAAGTTGTGGTAGGTGACATCTGGGCCTTTGAGGATCGTCTCCTGCGCTTGTCCATGTCGTCCAGCACAATGTTAATCAGCAGATCTGCAGGGTCATCTACTCCAGCACGCTTAACAGTCAGGGACCGCAGCTGCTCTGACATTTTGTCCCAGCCAAAGAATTGACGGATATCAATATCGCTAATCTCAATTGCGCTGACATTCTTGAAAGCCAGGAGGGGGACCGCAGTGTCGAAGGGGAACTCCTCATATCCTTCTATCAGTCTAGCACGACGGTCCGGTGCAAGTCTGAGACATGGGAGCTTGGTAAAAGCTGAATATAGATACTTCAGGTCAGCCTCTGTCAAAGTCTTCTGCTTTTCTGTCCTGGCCATAGCTCCACCAGCTCCGAGTCCAAAATTTGCCCAAAGACTGGACATTCCTGACATGACACTACGCACACTAGAAACAGAATGTATAGATCCGCTGTCAGAGCCACGGCCTTTCGACCGCTGAGACTGACTGAGGAAAGAAACATAGTTGGCGGCAGAAGTATCTCCGTGTAGATTCTCTAGCCGTACATTCATGGGACCAACTTGTATGCCTAGGTCTTCAAATCGGGATAGCAGGTAGAAGAGATGGTGGGGTGTAAGAGCAAGCTTTGCAGGCTTTAAATTCTGAGATGCGAAGAGAAGATTCGGGAGGGAGAGAGCCGAAGCTAGGGTATTGGAAGTCGTGGCAGAGGAAGCAGATAGGGAGGGCTGGTTTGTGATTGTAGGCGAGACAGGAGAGGAGGGTCCAGCACCAGGAAGTCCTTGTGACGTGCCATTCTTCGGGGTCTGTTGTCGTTTTATTAGCTGCAGAGCGTTTGCAAGAGCCTTCTCATGAGTTCGCACGAAGTGGGCGAGGTTCTGCAAAATACAGGTTAGCAGAGTTGCCATGTTATGATCATTGACCTTTAAGGCTGCACATACCTTAATAAAGAACTGGCCATCCTCTGTATCCATTATTGAGAGTGAGGATACATATGGCGACTATACAATCGTCGGAAGATACTGTCGATTCGGCTTTTCTCCAAATACTTGCTGAGCGTCTGGTATGCCAACAAAGATCGTAGATTGAGTTACTGCGCGAACGCGTGTAACGACTGTAAGGAACGGATAGAGAACTGAGCGTCCTGCCTGGTAACATCACGTTAGATAAGGCTATGCATACTCAACGTTGATGTCATGGAATAGGCGAGTGCATCGCAGAACGAGAACGGCGCGGCCTGCGTGGTCGACGGTTGCTCAAGAAATAACCACGTTGGAGTCAAGATCTCGAGCACCGGACATTGCATATGATTATCATGACCCGTCCGCAAATCTCGAGACCGTGCGAGCTTGAGACAAGTAGGAAGGCGGCGTGAGTACGTACCTCTTCTGCAGATATTACCACTCGTTGCTCTTATCTTCTTCCACACAACCTTCCTACACTTCCTTCTTCCTGCTCCTAAAGTGCTGGGCGCCTCATGCAACCTTGCTCCGGAGAAGCACTGGCACAACAAAGCAGAGCCTACTCGACGAAGGGACCGACGACGACAACGTGGTCTAGAAAAGACCAAAGACGGAGTGCAGATGTGCTAGAGATAGATATCTATCCTTCGTAGTCTGCTCCCGAACACCCCAGCAGGTAGGAATTAGGCGTACCAGCTAACAATGGGCTTGGATCCACGGACTGTATCTACTGCATATGCACTGCAGACCACCAGAAGTCACTCCGTGCTTGTTGTTGGCTGCTAGTACGCGCGAACGGGGGGTGGATTTTTATTTCTGCTCAAGGGTTTCGCAGGTGCAGGTGTTCCGAAGTCGTACAACAGAAAGACTAGATGGGGAGTGGTATCGATATTATCTATTAGATTGGAAGGCGGGTGGATGTTAGTTAGAGACAGTGGGAGTCAGAGAACAAGCGGTCAGGAGAGTGAATCTTGTTGTTTTGGTGTGTTGATGTTGGCCTTGTTCCGCCTGAAGTCGCACCAAGATATCGACAGTGTACCCTTGACAGCTTTATGGCGCCAAATCAGCAGCAATTTCGAGATTGGGCTTTATAGCGGGGACTGAACCCTTAGCAACAGCAACAGTGGGTGGAGCACGGTATGCAGCGAGCTGGTAAGTATCGAGCGTATGAGAGGAGTGGAGAGGAGAGGAACAGAAGCTGGCGGTGGATTGGTGGATTATTCAAGGGGGTTAGGGTTATGCTGATGATAAACCCTGAACTGAAGTCATAGCAAAGCATAGACATAGAAGGGCTATATCAAGCTCCATGATCAACAAAATTTACCCCTCCAAGAGGGACCATGCCTTGTGCTGTTTCCATTCCAGAGACGTTTTCATTTCCACTTCCATTCCCCGGGCTCCGCATGCCCTCATCATCCAACATGAAAGACCAGAAGCTGTCCAACGACTCTCATCTGCCCGACACCCTCAGAACTTCCCAATCACCAAGATCATCTCGGCGCAAACGAAGCGACGGGCGACAATCTACCTAATCAAATCTCCGCCACCCGACAGACCCGTCCTCGAGTCAAAACCTTCCATGCTCGCTCCGCTTCCTCACAATTTCACCCCACCAACAACAAAACGTCCATATCAAGTTCTAAACTCATACAGTAGCCTGAACTGTGCCCTCTAGCGGCAAATTGAACATGGAGGGTACAGCCTGGTGCTTGCTTCTGATGCAAGCCATCGACGCATCAAGAGGCCAGGAAGCCACCACCAGCCGCGTTCAGATTCATATACACCGCCCAATCGACACCATCAGTCGGCAATGTACCCCCATGCAAGGCATCCAAAGCATGAAAGGGCTTGCTGGTCGCTAACCGCTGCTGTCCAGAAAGTTCACGATCTCTTCACCTTCTCCGCCGCCGAGATTTTCCTGCTGGGGCTCCCCACTACATATGAAGAGGACCTAAATAACACTTCACGCGCGTCCAGGCTTGCCATCACCCACTCCTTATCACCCAGACCGTCGCTTACACAACACATGTATGGTTGGCACACCTTTTCTCAGCGGGCAGGGCGAGATCGAGATGCCGGATCGCCGATGTGTGTGGTGATACGAGACATGCCATTTCAATCTCGTAGTCTCGTGCACCCAGGTGAAACATTTCTCACACTTCTGTGATCACTCGAGATTCTGAGTAATCTCCTTGGAACTTATATACAACATCACGGCCAATGGTGAAAGCACCCTTTTCGCAAGTCGAACATATGTTTTAAGAGGCGAAGTTGCTCGCGTCGTATTTGAAGCGATGCGATGAAACGATGCAGTCGGATCCAAGTGCAAGATGGTTGTCCGTTATCCCCAACAGACAGATCCTAACCAGCATAGATTGCCCCTTTTGCGATGCAATACCTTGGATGCTATACCTGTATTTGAGAGGACTTACAGAAGGCTGTCTGGCACATCGAGGATGGGGGTCCAAGCTAAGAAGACCTCAAAGAATGATGATCTATCAACTACTCACTGCCAGTTTCGGGCCCTGCTACATGTACCTGATTGCTGCCTACGGATGTCCGGTGAAGCACTTCCGTTCATCAATTTGGTATCACAACATCATTCGATGGTGTGTACGCAGATCCAAATTCACTCTATATGAGATGTTCGGTCTCTTTTCCGATACGAGTGCCACTCGGGTTTTATTGCTTGCCTGCCTGCCTTCAAGCGATGAGATAGAACTGTACTGCATTGCAATCCTTCACAAGTGCCGTCGATATGCAGCATGCAGCTCCCACCCGAGTCCCAGATTAGCCATTCACCTCCTCCAAACAAACTTCCCATCACTATCAGGTGATTAGCAGCCGTCTGAAACAAGTCGGTATACACAGCGGTGACGCAAAACCGACCCCGCCATTACCCCACCACTCTATCACAAGCTTGACATTTGTCTGCTGGTGTGGGTGGTATCAGATCATACCACCCAATAACCTAGTCATCGTGTTCTGAGCTACGGTTTTCGGCGTTTGATGAACTCGCTTTCGTCATGAAAATGCCGGCAAGCGTCGTGCTAATTGTTATAGGTAGTAGATGTGTACAAATTCAAGAAGCTACTATAGCGACTAAGGGTTGCCGAGAGGACGTTCGTCTGTTGATTGTCTTTGATGATGGCTAGTACGCGGGAAAACTGAGGAGCTCACTGAGATCGCTCGGCGATTACGGGAGCTGTCAAGTCGTGGAAGATCAGGTGCCTCATGGCCGATACATTTCGGGTGAGTGAAGTTGCCAGTTGCAATGAGCAACTCAGACATGCTGAGCAATGACCGATGGACCAAATGATCACAAGATGGCAAGATATCTGTCACGATGATTTAAAGCCAGAAGCTTTGCAATTCATACGAGGAGCAAGTTTGACTTGGGCATTTATATTCGAAGATCCAAGTACAAATCTGAATGTCAAGCATAGATAAGTGAACAACTCTTCTCGAAGCGCTTGATCCGTCGATTTATTTGATAGAGGCTATATAGTTCATACGAGCAGCAACTTTTATCTGGAAGTTTCAATTCAAAAGATCCTAGTACAGATCCAAGGCTAAATACAGATGAGCGAACGACTCTCCTCGGCGTGCTTGTAGCGTAAAACAAACCAAGGTAGCTTTCACGTTTGAACTTCTGAGGCTGTTGGAAGAAGTCGCGGCCTTTCCGCGTTGTCGCAATGTTGATATCTTAGGTTGAGCAGCCGTATCTATCAGGAGTATCGTAGATCTTGAGATCAGGATTCACTAAAGGAATCTGCCCGAGATTGCCTTCACGAGAAGTATCTCGAGGAACCTCCTACCGGTTCCTTTGAAGATAAAAAAAATATACTTTCCCGACGGAGTGCCAGTTCATTCTTGTAGATAGGAAACGCCTTCTCCATATGTAAGTGCCTTCTTGGGTATTGTCTCAAAAACTCCAACACGGTCACAATACTCGAATCTGTCTTGGGAGTATCGAATCTGTTATATAAAATGCGCTTCAAAGTGCCCAAATCACTCGAGTCTGTCTTTATGACATGTTAAATATGTATTCGAGCGATTCTCCAATAGCTGCGTGTCCATCTTCAAACTGTATAAACTCGCAGCAAAACATATCACAAAATCGCCATAATCCTGTAATCGGAAAAAGTCCGAGGCTGGAAATCAAATCCAGTTCTCCTGCCAATGTCGCAGGTATTCTACAACTGCGATACTGCGATACTGCGATAGACGTCTTTCCAAATAGACCAACGTGGCTTTTTATACCAAATTATATTATTCTGTTCAAGTGTCGAGTATGTATAGTCCTCTCTAGCTTGGGTTTAATGAAACGAGGTGAATTCCTGCATAAGCGAGTTGAACATCACTTGATCGACCGTTCGCTGCGGGACGATAACTACCTACAGAGGTACTAAACACGACTTGTATTGCCTACGATGCTTCAGAGTTACCCGCTATATTTCAAGAATGCATGTTCGAGAAACCTGTTCAGATTTCAAATGTGGACATACGCGTACTACATAGACTTCCTGTTTGCCTGAACCTCAGCCTCACATCCCGTCCTACATTTCCACCTTCTTTTCACACTCTCCTCCTTCTTTCACACTCTCCTCCACTTCCTTCTCATCACCGTACCGCCAGAAACGTACACCCGCATATCATGTACCGCCTTCGACCTCCCCATCCCCATTCCCCTCTTCACCGCCGCCTTAGCCGTCTCGGAAATAGCGCGTGCGCTTAATCCACACACCTCTCAAGACGCACTAAACGATCTGTATCTCGCTGGGTACAAAAAGGCGTTTGCGGAGGAGGGCGTTGTGTTTACCAAGGTTTTTGATAGTGATTGGTACGTATCCCCTTGTCTGGGCCTGTCTTGTTTCTTGGATATTTTGAAGCCGAAGCAAGGGGTATGTGGAGTTGATGAGAACTTAGGGAGATTGTGACGTTTAGCAAATGGATCTATCCGCATCATGGGCTTGTGGTTGAGTTTCTGCTTACTATGCAGCGAGGGCGAAAGCGGTATTACGATTCGGAGACTATGTATTGTAAGTCCCCTCCCTCCCTCATTCGGCACCCCTCGCACTGCGAGGAAAGAGAATAAAAATGGGCAAGTGGAGAGAGGGCGTAAGCTAACAGCCGAAGTGATGGCTCTCCTCGCCGTCCATCCCCACCATCAACGCCGCGATCTCGGCACCTTTCTACTTAAGCCGGTGCTACAGCTTGTGAATAGAGAGGAGAGTAAGGCGTATGTTCAGGCTAGTAGACTGGAACTGTATGAGAAGCTGGGCTGGAGGATAGTCGATTATGGGCTGGAAAATGAGGTTGATTTGGGGGAGGGGAGGGGTGGGGTGGGCGAGGTTGGAACTGCGTTGTGTTTCAGGGAACCTGGGGTGCTTTAGGGGGAGAAGGAGAGGGGAGAGCCGATAACAGAGGAAGGAGAGGTGGAGGAGAAAAGGGAAGACGCAGAAAGGTATATAAACTGCTTGAAATCCAAGTGTCATCTTCAAGACTATATTAGAAATCGAAGTCGAAGGCGAACATCCGTTCAGACATGACAGTTTACCATACTTGGTGGCTCGTAAGATGACAAACTGAACATTTGGTCTCACATATCTAGTCAGCTTTGTGGCTGGTCGAGTGCTGACTGTATGGTGCTGAAATGACATTATGTTGACTGCAACACAGATATTGACAGGCTTCATCGCGACGATAACGAAACCTCTAACATTCCAACGCTAGAAGCGAGCAGCGAAGAGGAGACGGTAAGCAAGCCTTACACATCGTAACAGATCCGCTCAACTACGCACAGTTGTATATATCCTCACTATTTCTTAAAAGAGCTTGTCCTTCCAATTCTTTAGTAATGTGAGGGTTAGAACCCACTTAGGTGCTCGGGCCAAGGCCCTCGCTAAGCAGTGCTGTCAAGCGGAGGAACGCCAAGAACGCCAGAGTGGCATTA
>MU254188.1:0-22991 GCA_019669825.1 Calycina marina
TTGCTGGTCACACGAGTGTGATGAAGTGAGGTGCGTCTCCTGAGGCAGATGCAGTTCGGCAACTGGTGCCAAAGCTGGGCCATTCCGGCATAGCTTTCCAACGGAGGGCTGGAACCGTGTATGAATAAATCAATCAATCAATCAATCAATCAACTTTTTTCTCGAACTGACCTTTTACTCGATAAACCCAAAACAAAATATCCCAAGGCTTTATAAAGCCCTAATTTTCACTTTCCGAAGCTCTTTTTCCTGCAGGAAGGGCGTTGACGGGTCCTTTTAAAGGGTATGGAGGACCTTAATTACCCGCGTCTACCAGGCGCTCAAAACGCCGACCTTAATCGGCATCTAGACCCTTTTAAACCTTCAATAGGTGATCGTCGTCTAAAGCGGACTCAGGCAGGGCATAATCATGCCCCAAAACCTGTCCCATATGGTGGGATGACGCGAAAAACAACAACTACAGCAGCTGCCCTTTGAGAGGGTATTGAGGCTAGCATCGCCGAAGCAACACGTACAGCAGATATTCTTCAAGACTTCGCAAAGCGCACCGAAACTTTTACTTCTGGCTATAAGAGTCAGAAGGACCAACAAATAGCTGAGGCTATCTCCAAAGCTGTGGCACGCTCACATAACACGTTCTACCAGGATACTTTCGCGCCCACGCGACCCACGACTCCCCCTCCGGCCGTCCACGCGTTGAAAAACGCGTATTATTCTGGCATGGCCAAAGCTATCATTACTAGACCGCAGAACAGCGAGGGCCGGCCGACAACTGAAAAGGCCTTCACCAAGGCCCATCCGGAGATCACGTGTGGACCATCGTATTCTCGTGACCATGCATTCTAATGTGCTGTTAAAAGGCAGAGAGGAAGCATTCATTCTTCGGAGGCGCCTGTCGGAAAGAATTGAAGGTCTCTCCTTAGCTCAGATTCCAGTCATTTCTCCAACGAAGAGCAGTTGGGCCCTACATCCAGCTGACCTAGAAACACGTGATCGTCTTCTCGCAGATGCGAATCAATCGGTAGTCCTTGATGCTCTTAAGGGCTTTAATATGTGAATTCCGAAAATCTGGTACGATTATGCCGTGCCTTGAATTCCGAGCGCCTTCCGCGGGATCGATGGGGAGGTACGAGTTGACCAGGACCTGGTTCTAGACGAGGCCTTCAACCAGACAGGTGAGAGTCCTGTAAGGTGCGATATCTCTAGGCATGGAGCGTGCTCAACCACAGGAAAAGCAACATGGGTAATATCTTTCAAAAAGAAGGTCAAGCCTTTCCATCTCTTCAATACGTGGAGTCAAGCTAGACTCATCGAAAAGAAGCCTCGTATCACCCGGCATGCTATAAGGGGGATATCAAGGCTAATGCAACCCAGTAAAACGCAGAAAGGCTCCTCTATGCGGCCACTGTAGTAGAAAGACAGAGGGGCACGACGGACCTTCGGGAGAAAACTGCCAACATGAAGCTAAATGTGCCAACTGCCACGGCCCGCATAAATCCAGCCACAACAACTGCCCTGCGAGGCCTAAGACTAAGAACGGTAGCATCATTCGGCCGACAAAAACTGAGCTTCGAACGATTAGACAAGCTGATAGGCTAGCGGCGCTTGCAGCGGTTTGAAAAGCCCCCTCTCGCTCAACATCGTCCCCTCGTACCGCAGCCAAAGGAGGTAACCGTAACCCGACTGGCATTCAAACCAGTCTTTCACCATCACCATCGCCTTCGGCTCAGTTGCAAGGCGCGAAGCGTAACTTGAAGGGTCACCGTATCTAGGAGTATGAGAATACCAGCAGTAACTCTACTTCCACCCCCTCGTCAACTCTCTCTTCTAGCGCCACCTCTAGGGCTACTATAAGCAGCGGCCGACCGGCAAGATCTACTGTCAACTAACAAAGTCTTAACCTTAAAGACCTTTCGAAGAAGTCTTTCCAGAGCAACATATTTGCTCCGCTCGGAGAACTAAAAATTACATCGCAAACACTTGATCTTAGCGCCGACGATATGGAGGATTCTGAAATTTAATGATTGGCGGGCCTACGCATCCCCATCGCCGACAACTGCCTAGAGATCTCTTGATCTGCTGGGCCAATGTAGGTAAAAATAGCCCTGCTCATAACACAATTCTCAACGTTGCGCTAGAAGAGGAAATCGATGTACTCTGCATTCAAAAGCCCTGGAAAGAGAGCGGTACAAAGACACAGACCAACCCTGCATTCTATTCATATGCCCCAATTGACTCTTGGGACTGGGAGGATCAGGAGCAGAGGGAACTTGCAAGGCCTAAAGTCATGATATACGTGAGAAAATCACCTGTTCTCCAAATCCAACAAAGGCGCCCTGTACAATCTCGAGACTTGATGTGGCTTAACATCAATGGATGCTCGGTCCTTAATTTATACAGAAAGCCTAACAACGATGCAGTGATCGAGTACGTGACTAGTCTCGTTCCTCCGTCGAATTGCATTATTGGAGGTGACTTCAATGTTCACCATGACTTTTTCGAGTCTGGGGTTGAGACATACTCAGGCGGGGGAGAGCTTGTAGAATTGTCTACTAATAACATTATGGATTTCATTGGTGAGGCAGGAGTTCCAACCCAAAGGTGCGGCCACGTGCTAGATCTCACCTTCTCGAACATTGCCTGGGCCCAGACAACAGTACGCTCTGATATGCACTGTGGATCTGATCATGAGATACATGTTACAACACTGCCAGGCCGTGGTGATATAGCCGACGTACAGCATTATTTTAGGGTCACCGAAGCGAATATAAGTAAGTTTACTGGGCTTGTGGAAATAGGAGTTACTGCACTAGGCGATCCTTGGAAGATCACCTGCGAAGAGGAGGCAGACACTATGGCCCGAGCGGTGGAGAATGTCTTTATATGGCTATGGAAAGTGCAGGGCGACTGGGCAGAGGGGGTAGCAAGCCAGCTGCCTGGTGGACTCAACAATGCAGGGACGCCTACAAAGCCTATATTCATACGCGATAAATATCAGATGCCCTGACTCCAGACAAGAAACACTTCTTGACTACTGTTCGGAGATCGAAGAGGGAGTACTGGAGACATATTATTGACAACGCTGAAGACGATGCTACTCTGCATAAAGTGATCAGCTGGCACAAGCAGACCCTGAAACTAAAAGTTCCGCCTCTCAAGGTTGATGGTAGAGTAGACAAGGACACTATGGAGAAGGCTGAAGTCTTGCGGGAGGCAATTCTTGACAGATTCTCGAAAGATGACGATTTAGTAGGCTACCAGCTTGAGGACTTCCAGGGCGTCACATATCTACCTTGGGAGCAGTCGTTGTCTTTAGAGGAGGTTGAGCGCTGTACAATTGGAGTCACGAGCACCTCGCCTGGCACGGATATGGTCACAGTCCGCCTGCTTAAAGCCTGCTGGGATGTGGTAAAAAGTACGCTTCATGAACTTTTCAGCCGATGCTTAGAACTAAGTTACTTCCCGAACACCTGGAAGAAGAAAGACAGGACCTCTGTACGATCCTGGCGTCCTATCGCGCTGCTTTCTTGTATCTCAAAAGGCTTCGAGCGTATTCTCTCACGAAGGATGGATCGCATGGATAGCTCTAACTCATAGAGTGCTTAGTAGTCAATATAGGGGTGCTCTGCCTAAGAGGTCGTCTATAGATTTAGTAGCCTCTTTTATTCATGATGTCGAAAGGGCAATGTCAGAGGGGAAACCAAGTCACTATGATTACTTCAGATGTCCAAGGTGCTTTCGACGCATTGTTAATCAACCACCTGTTACGGAGAATGCAAAGACAGGGGTGACCGATCGCACTACTTCGTCTAGTGAGGGGTTTTCTTACAGATAGAAATGTGCGGGTTCGACTAGAAGACTCTACATCAGCTTTCTACACGGTGGCCTGTGGCACCCCGCAGGGCTCTCCACTCTCCCCCGTTCTTTATATGCTGTATCTAGCAGAACTTCTCAATCAAGACCCGACACTGCGCTTCGGATACGCGGACGACATATGTTAGTACCAAGCAAGCAGTACCCTAGAGGAGAACGTCAGGCTTCTAGCACAAAATGTCCGGGGAATTATCCAGTGGGGCAACAATAACAAGATATTCTTTGCGCCTGAGAAGCTGGAAATGATTCATCTCACTATGAAAAAGGGAGCGCCAGCCCCGATCTTGAAGGTTAGTGAGAATCTAGAGATTTTCCCAATTACTACCGCACCGAAAGCAGGCCAGCATCCAGCACTTAGGTGGCTAGGAGTCTGGTTTGACAGGAAGCTTAAGGTCCGACGACATGTTAATGAGAGGACTGCTAAGGCTAGGCATGTTGCTCAGCATATCCGCAGCTTGGCAAGGAAAAAAGAAGGCCCCCCAGCGAGCTCTCTTCGCAAAGCGGTCACTACATGCATGCTCTCTTCTGCGTTATATGGTATAGAATCATGGTATGCGGAACGCTCTGAGCCCTCCCGGCATAAAAAGAATGGTGCTTCTACTAAAGTTAGTACCAAGCTTCGTGGTCATGTTAAAGCTATACAAAGTGTCATCACTCTAGCGGCTCGTGGGGTCATGCCTGTATGAACGACCTCCCCGCTGGCCACCTCAATGAGAGATTCAGGTCTACCCTCCGCAGAAGTAGCGTTAGAAGAAGCAAAAGCCCGCTTTATTCTTCGACTTCAGACAGTAGATGAGCATCATCCTTTGGCGCAGCGCATTGAAGTCCCTACAACTCAATGGGGGAGGGGTGCAGGCCAAAGCAAGCTAGTTACCAAGATCCATCGCCTAGGGAGCCTTTTTACCTCCTATCCCTAGACCGAAGCTACAGATGCCACATTTTTCTCTAGGTTACAGGACAAACCCTACAGAGGGAACTGCAATGGACCTGGCTGCACAGCAGTTCAAAGAATGGTGGAACACTCCCCCCCCAGAAGATGTGGCAGTTTCCTCTGATGGATCAGAGCAATATAAAAATGGCCAGCGCGGAGTGGGATATGGCTTTGCCATCTACCAGAGTGCTCAAAAGATCTTCGATGGCTTGGGAACCATTTGCAGTGTCTCACATGTCTTTGACGCAGAAGCAATTGGCGCTTGGAAGGGACTCCAAAAGGTTCTCGGAGAACCCATACTTAGGAATCGACGAATATGGATGTGCATTGATAGCACCTCAGTTATCTGGTGCGTGAGAGGCAACGCCTCAGAGTCATCACAGTGGGCCTTTCACGAATGTCAAGACGCTATGCAAGCTTGGGACATATGGATTAAGTGTTCTCCAGGACATAAGGGCATTGAGGGCAACGAAGAAGCAGATATGTTAGCAAACATTGCGGCGGATCCATGGTCTCCCAAGTGGACTGAGGTCCATTTAGCACTTCAACCTACAGCCTGTGGGATCCGGAGTCTTGCTAGGGATATTAAGAAGACGACGATAGCGTCATGGTGGGCGAACGTTGAGCCTACGCTCTCTGTCAGGTACAGGAAATGGGCCCTTCCTTATGAGATAAAACCATTAAAAGAGCTAGATCTCCCCCGCTCAATCCTCCACCGACTTCTTGCAATATGCACAGGACATGGGAGGAACTTTGACTGGTACCACACGAAGTACAAGCATGAAGACGCGGTGCTAGACTGCAGCTGTGGCATGAAGAAGACGCCAGATAATTTGGTCCATTGTCGCAAGACATTCCGATAGCTATGGAACTGGCCCTTGGGATCTCGAGGCTGTGCCTTGGCTATTTATTGGGAAAGGGGCTCGCAGGCGAGTCAGGAGGGTTGGGAATGAGATCTTGTACCAAGGCTCGAGGGGGTTGCCTCGGCTATTCGGAAAGGGGTTCGTAGGTAAGCCAGATGCTAGCCCAGATTACACCATATATAGATGAAGGCCCCGATCCTCTCGAGCTCGGTATCGAGTTCAATAACAGTTATTCTACGACTGTACTTTGAGTTATTCGAGTGATTCAGCCCGTCACAATCATTATCATCATAGTGGGCCGTCCCTCGTTCTGGCCAAATTTTGGATGTGTTGAGCTATCTTTCTAGCTTGCGCTACTCTTTTGGAGGCGTGACGACCAAATCGCTGCTTCCTGTCAAACCAAACGCCTAACCACTTGAGAGCGGGCTGTTGTCCTACTTTCAGAGCAATAGTAACAGGTTCTATGACTAGGTCATCTCTGATATTCAAAGCTGGCGCAGAGTGTCCTCTTTCTGGCGTGAAGTGCATCATCTCTGGCTTTTCCGGCGCAAAGAAGGAAGATTTTGCTCTCGTCTCCCCAGATTAGAAGACCTTGTACGTTCTACTTGAGCAATCTAATGTTTTGTTCGAGTGAGTTGCTAACTTTATATAGAGCTATATCATTGGCGTAACCAAAGCGGAGCTCCTTATCTTGCTGCAAGAGATCCGCAAAAATATAGCATGTTATTAGCGGCAAAATCTCGATAGCTCAAAAGTTAATGGGTTCCAACCCTCACAGATGTATAAAACTGGCGAGAGTGGTGACCCTGGAGGAGTCCCGCATGACACTTTATAGAAGGGAGTCGTACAATCATCCAGCCGAACCTCTTCTACCTCCTACCTGTAAGAAAGCTACCACCAAGTCGAACAGTCAGTAGTGGCCAGCCCTGTTGTTGTTGTATACGTCGGTAATCCGTCTCCAGTACTCCTTCTTGGCATTGCGAACTGTAATGAGGAAGTGTTTTTTCTCCAGAGAGTAAACCAGCAGGTGGCGAGTGTGGATATGTCACTGTCAAGGGTTGCACCTGAGGAGTAGTCTTGGGGCGCTCCAGCGACGTACACCCGTGACTGTAGAGCTGAAGAGAATGCACGTGACGGGGCCTTCTAGAAACTCCATGTTATGTAAATAGATTGGCAAGCATACAAGCGTGAAATCGCAAAACATGGCTCTGGAAGTTCCTCTACCAGCGATCACGCGAAGAGTTCGCAAGTTTCAGCGCGAAGGCAGAACAGTGGCTTGCGAGAGCCAGGCACTCGTCAACCCAAGAAGGAAGAATAGAAGTTTGGTGGTGCCCAGGCCCCTCGGGGCTACTAGGGAACGAGGCAGCAGACCTGCTAGCTGGAGAAGGTGCAAAGGAGCCAGCTATAGGACCGAGGGCACCGCAATAGCTCATATAAATGCCCTATCAACGCCTTCGAAAAGGTTTAGCCAGCTATAGCGCCGCCCCGATACATTAATCTGTGCATCGCTGCTATACAAAGACCTCGGGAGCTACTTTTGCCTAGAAGCGCATTAGGAAGGCTCTATGCGGCTAGAACAGGACACGGCGACTTCGCAGCGTACCACCAACGCCTAGATCATCAGTATGCTACTCTTTCTTGTAGCCGCGGCAGAAGCAAGGCCCCAGAACAATTCTTCTTTTGCACAAAAGCCAGAAGAAAAGGCCAGTGTTCCTACTAGTCTGAAGGCGAACTGGGTGGAGTCAGGACGGACTAGGTCTACCGGGCTGGGACTTGTAGGACTGGTAGACCTGGCTTTCCCCGGTCAGGAAGAGATAGAACAAGGACTCAGTTATGTGCCCAAACCGAAAGTGGGAATTATTTGAGAAGGTTGGATGGGAACTCCAGTGGATGAAGGCTGCACAGAAGAAAGCTCTCAATGGCGTTTGGAAGAAGTATTACAAGCCAATTTCAAGCATATTGCTCGGTAATGTCAGACTTCACTGCAATCGAGATCAACGTCTGGGATGGGCTAGCATTGTCGTAATCTCTGAAGAATTTGATCTTCGTTCCGCTAGTACAATTTCCTTTGGGGAGGGACGTTCGGGTGTAGTGTCCTGTGCTTTAGAGCGTGTTATAGGTGCCATTCTATCAATTGAAGTGGTGGGTAGGATGAAAAAGCACTTTTGTTTAGATTTTGATTCTAGCGAAAGTGAGGCCAAACCGAATTCCTGCACTCCCTGGTGGACCGTACGACTACAATTCACATTCTATTCTTAGTCATGAGCTGCAGTGTATACCAAGAAACTCTTCTGACCTCTCTCTAACATTCAACTACATCTTTTCGTGAGGCTATGATTTTTGAGATATGCTTTATGCTAGGCTCAGTGACGGCTGATTGCTTAACACATATAAAGGTGACTTCTTCATTGACTTGCTTTTTGCTTGCTTTCAATTTTAGGTATTTGTGGTCCGTCTATTCACAAATAGAAAGGATATGAGAAAGTTCACCCTTTCTTTGCCTTCAACAGCAGATCTAGGCCAATAACAAGGTAGTACTGCTGTTGTCTTAGGTACAGCCTTGACAGAGAATGATACAAAATAACCGCCTTGTAACGTTCTGAAGCATTCCCGGTGGAGCACTGTTCTGACTTCCAAGTGAAGTAGCGTCAGGTTGGTATTTGCTTAGTGATGCCACCAATTGCCAGACGCACTACTCGATAGGCTGCTGTTTGAATAGACTCTTCCCTGCTAACCATTTTTTGTAAGCCTTGTATCTCTTCTTCGGCAGATCCTCCTCGAATACCGTAAGCGGGTTTTCCGCAACGGTCAAGAAGTCCTCAAATTCCTCATCACCATCACCTCTTCCGCCATCGCCCCCTAGACCACCACTACCTCTGTCATAGCTGCCATTGACATAAACGAGATAATCCACATCAACATCCGACGAGTTCAGGGTGTCGCTGACAACGAGAGGAAGTGTTTGCGGATGTGATATGTACCGTGCATAATCCTCGCCTTCTTCTTCAGTCACGTATGGATTGAGAGATTCGGAAACAACCTGTGTGAACGTCCAGAGTGCAGTCTTTGTTTTATCTAACTTCTTGACCCGAGCCATCTCCAATGCTCGCTCATCGAGGTGGAATGGAGGCATCTTCATAATCCCAGGTGTTGGGCTTGCGCCGCTGTTTGGTTCATGAATCGGTTGCAGCCAGCGCTGGATCAAAATTCGCTTCGTGGGTATAGTCGACACTGAATGGATACTTCCAGCATCGTCGTCGAGTTCAACTTCCGGTTCTTGGATTTTAACGTGGCGCTTCCTCTCGGGAACTTCTTGGTCGGCTTCGGTGCGTACCTTGAAAGGCGAGTAGTCATAATTCTTGAGGTAGATGTGATCGGCAGGCCAGTATCGCTGCGTGGAGTTCATCTTGCCCTTGTAGGAAAATACTTTGAGAACGGACGAGACGGCCAGGGGCTTGTAGTATTCAGGCCAATAGTCATCGTAGTATCCCAGAGGCTTCCGTGGGGTGGTGGAAGAGGCTGATGGAGATGAGTAGGGAGGGAGTGTACGGGTAGCGAGGTGTTCCGGAGTGAACCAATTTGTGTATGAACGAGGATGTTTTGAAGACCATGCTCGAGGATCGGCGTGGTGGAGATAGTAATCTGTTGTTAGATCCCAAAGCATAGGCCCGCCTTGTGTCCAGATATAGTTCCCAAGGAATAGGTTGTAGGCTTCTTGCCGTTGGCCGTCCATGAATGAGTTGTGGTAATAGCGTTTGAATGACTCCACCATATCACGGGAATGAGAAGTCCATTGGTTGATCTTGCGGTACGTCTCCATGGTGTTAACAAGTTGTGAGCCGCCGTACTGCATAGCGATGGTGTCGCCATGGTCATGAAACATATGGGTGAAAAGATTGACCGCATCCGTATCATAGTCTATCGATGTGTCTGCCAGTATACCAAGGGCGTGAAGCTGGTGTCCCAAAGCTCGTTTACCAATCACGAACTGAGCAGCATTCGTACGATCGAGACAATCGATGCAATTGGTCCTAGCAACTCCATTTTGAACGGATGGCATATGTGTTTGGCCGTCACCATTGTGGAAGAGGCCCGTGGTTATGACCACTTCCTCTGCAATTGCTTCTAATGTTCCAATAACATCTTCATCAGAAGTTTTGGATGCTCGTGACATGTCCCACGCTTTGTGTATAATTTTATTACCTTCAGGCAAGAACTGATTCAGATAGTCAATGGCATTAGTATACTCAAGGAGAAGTTTAGATTCACGCGGTTTCCGTTCCTTAGCTTTGACCAAGTTGAGAACGTATACGGGGGCGCCATATCGCTCGAAGAGGTTGTCGAAGTGTAATGCTGCAGCACTGTAGAAAGGATCAACGAGATTGAGCTCAATGGGTGGCTTAGGCGTGACTCCAGTGTTATCTTGTGTCCAGTAGAGCGGTATGCTTCCGCGATGTTGAACATAAGACGTGAAATTCGGATTGGTAAAGAGCATAGGCGGTGAGTGGAGCGAGGTTGTTTGTACCTCGGAAACAATCTGTTCTGTTTCAACATCGTTTGCGACGTAGCCCAAATCATTTGCGCCTCGCTTCAGGAATCTAGCTCCTGCAAAGAACCGAGAGCGTCGTGCTATGACGGTTATGTATGCAGTACGGTCAAATACCGAAAGCGCTGGAATGGTTAGCTACTAGAAATAAAAGACTTGAAGTGCTGACCAGCCTGATCAATGTACCCATGAATCACCGGCAAACACCAATCATAAGTATTCTTCAACGCTGCATTCGCTGGCTGCAGAAGGAAACTGTTCCACACAAACATGGTGTTGTAATCAGGTTCGTGAGGATATGAGTCGCCTCTTGCGACGCAGGCCCTCTCCGCACAGATGTTATGCTGCAACGTTCTTGTGATATCGTAAGAGTAGCTGAAGTAGAACGACCTGGTTAGGTCTAGGTTGTGCAAAATTGTCAAGAACCTTGCCTCCTCGGGATTCTTTGACTCAGACTTAAACCTAGAGTTGCTCCCAGTCGTGAGGGGTATCAACTCTGTGCCATCGACCTGGTAGACAAAATGGCCACCGATCATAGCAACCTGGCTTCTTTTCATGATTAAAAGCATGTAGTATGGCCCTGTAAATCGTATAAAGCCTAACAATCCCCAGGTACTGCATTTCAGCTTCATGCCTCCAGTACTCTTATTCCCATCATCAATCGCGTTCAATAGCTGGCTCATCTCCTTCTTGTTGTACACGATTTCGTCTTCCGCTATGCTCAGATTCCCCGGCTCTGCCATTCGATCAATTTTCAGTATGCGAAACCTTCGATCCATGACATCTGCGCCTACCAAGTAGTATCGCATAGCCGTCTCATATAAAGAGAACTTATGCATCTTGCACACGCCTTGATCACCGACTTTGCCATATCCAGCACCTTTGTTTCGCTTGTTATCTTGAGAAGGACTGCTGTTTCGCTGGAAAGGCTGGGCAACAGGTCCTTCCTCATCTTCCTCTCTGCCGTGGGCTTTTGATTCTGGAGCGGCGAAAAGGTCGCGGGATATACTGGGCAATTGGGAAGGCTCGGGGCTTTGAGGGTCATGAACGAAATCTCCGCTGAGAGGAGATGTCATGGCAGAAGTACTTCGTGAGGCGTCGTCGCCCGTGATAGAGCCAGTTGTACTTGCGCAAGGCTCTAGATGTAGGAGGTCATTAGGAGGAGAAGGACCCGTCTTCATTTGCTTGGGTCCATCTGGATTACCCATACTAGCGGATCGTATTTATATCTCACGCATAGCAGCGAACATGAAGCTATTCGCCCATCTTGGCGAGCTTAATTATCTGTGAACATCGTCACAACGCTTCGGTGATATCAACAAACACTAGGCCGTTTTGAGACTTCTCATTGCTTCCGTGACTCAGATTGACTTGGCGGCAGTTCCAACCTGACTCCGCCCCTATCTTAGCCTCCAGGATCCTTCAAGATCAAGAAGACTATTCACTTTTGTTAATACTTCGCAGGAGTGATGTTATATAGTATGGAGATTTGCTTATGCTAACACAAGCTGATTATAACGAGGCCTAGACATATTCACTTTCCATTTTCATCTTCGCTTGCCCCAAAATACTTATCTTCACGTGCTCAGGACGTCTTTCACATGATTGCCTACAGTTCTTTATTCGCCAATACAAGCAAATGTGGGGGAAAGGAGACAGAGCCCATGAAGCAGCCCTAAACCTAGGGTTTGAAGCAAAGATTGACATTATCCTGATTCAAGAACCCGGAACCACCAAGGGTATACGTGCTTTTCCCCTACAGACAACTGGGAAGACCAATCACCAGGGGGTGCAGGAATTGATGCGCGGGTTCAAAATAGTCGAACAAAATCAAAAATCAACAATAAAGCTATTATTTCTACTTTATATTACCACAATGCGCTCTTGATGGGCCCTCCGCCCAATTTTGTTAGCTTTTGGCATCGATTAGGCATCTCTGAGATACGCGCACGAATTTCTTGCATTGTGATCCGATCCCATTCTTCTAAGATTTTTTTGAGTTCATGGATCCCATGAAAGACTCTTTTACGTATCCTTTGCTTTAATATATTCCAACAAGCCTCAGTCTGGTTTAAATCAGGGCTTTGGGCAGGGTGAACAAGCGTATCAATCCAATTCTTCTCCTGAAGGCTCCTAGCCAAGTTCATCTTCTCTCCTCGTGTCCCATGAGATCCATCGTTATCCTCTTGTAAATTCCAAGACACTGAATCTCTAGAGCAAGCATTATGAATAACAGAGATATATATAGGCAAGAGATGCTCTGTATAATATTTCGGTGTCATAGAATTGCCCTTAGGCTTGACAATAATCTCATGTGGCTTAGAAGCCTCCCCAGGCGAGCAGCGGTCATCTAAGGGAAAAGGTAGAGCCTGGTAGGGGGGAGGACGGGCATGGGAGTCGAGCTTACATGCTCACGGAGGGTAAGAAGTAACAAGTTGGGTTAGTGATGCAAATGGATTCAGATGTTGTAAAGTGTCCAGTTCCATTATGACTTCGCCTATCTACAGTGGTGCTTGACACATCATCATCATCCAACTTGCACGATGGATGAGTTTCGTTTCCAAGACTCCCGCAATTGAAGAGTCTCCAAGGTGGCCAACTGTCTTGGGGCAGATGGCCCTGGACAGGTGCAGTAAAGGATCGCTGGCCTAGCGCCTCCACCATGAGAATGTTGAGTATCGACTACCCAAGATTACGACCACAATTCCCTTCGTAGCATATCCATCCATGCGTATTCGTTTGGGTACTCATCCAGGATTCTGGGCACCCAAACATGCCAGTCGTCATCCCACCTGCCGCACGTGAAAATCGCCAAAGTATATTCCCAATAGCTTGGGTACCAGCCAGCCGTCTCCCAGTCAATAATAACTAGGCCACCATCGTTTCGCATCATAATGTTCTTTCGCTGGACATCTGCGTGTGAGAAAACAGGATTGTGGTCCTTCAGGACCAGAGGCAGGATGCGCCGGTAGAACTCGGCTTTTTGTGGTGGCATGTTATTGTATAAGTATTTCCGCACCATGGCCTCGTTCAATTGGGACTCTGTCTCAAATGAGCCATTGATCACCGTTGTGGTCGCATCATCCGGCGTCCAGAACATAGAGTCTTCGAGTGGGCGATTCCCAAGGCTGCCGAAATAGCCTGGACAAGGAAGATTACGAAGTTGGTCGAACACGTCTCGCAATCGTTCTGCTACAGCGGTTTTTGCGGTTGTAGAGAGGGTAGTCCAACAAGAAGCAAGGCTCTGCCCTTCCACGTTCTCCATCACGATATAGTTGACTCTCGTATGATTGTCGGCATAAATAGCGTAAACATGAGGTATTGGTATACTCGAATATTGCCCGACGAAGAGCATATTCTCGCCTTCGATCAGGGTCACGTTAAGACCATACTTGACGAGAAAGTGATGGCCAACTCGGACAACACGTCGACCAGTCGACTCTTGTACAACGTCCGGTGATGTGATTATGGCCTCGATGGTTGGAAGAGGTGCGGGAAGACGGTCAGAGGTTGCAAAGAAAGGAAGAGGGTAAAAGCTGGTCATGGTGACATCAAACTGGTATCAGACTTAGGTGGGTGTCTGAACGCGAGAATTTAAGCCCTACTTGTTCGAAGCACGGGCCGCCGTATGTCAGTCAGACGAACGTCCAGCTGAGTCACATGCTCATTATTTGAAAGTCAGTGGCCACGGCAACCCTGTCGAAACAGCATATCTGGCGTGCCCCTCCAACGACTCGCACGGCGTTGGAGGAGGCAGCAATGCTCAGATCTGTGCATGTCGATTGAAAGAGATGCCGGAAGGGGTTTTTGTTGCACATCGCAAGGAGGGCACGCGCATGATTAGCGCAAGCCGCTGACCAGAATATGTACGCAGGTAGAAGACACGGCGCAGCGACTGGTCTGATGTTATCGATTGACGCTAGGGTTAAAAAAGACTAGTTGGTACCTTCCGTACCCGGCGGTCTGCCGAAAATGCTGCTGATCCTATGCTTAAAAAACCCGGCTGGTTTTGTGAGTTTGGCGCAGTGCAATACTTTATTGTTTATCGTCGTCTGCCACAACAGATGCATTGAGCTCTCAGCAGCATAGCGCAAGAAGATAGTAAGTTAGATTGGCAATACTGTATTAAAAGAGGTAGTGTGCTCAAAATGTAGAGATCCAAAAGGAGCTGCACCTGTTTTAACCATAATCGGCTACTCTTCAACCAGGGCATGCGAAAATTTACGTTCGGCTGGTCACCATACCTACACGTGACATTTCACAGCTGCCTTCCAAGATGATTTGGGCTAGGTTGGCGGTTGTTTGTAGACCGTAGCTGCTGGATATGAAGAATGACGATACTTGATACTTCGTAGAAATATTTGGCTTTTGGAATGGCTGCTCATCGTATTGCGTTTTCTCTCGGGCTGAGAAGTCCTATCAACGGCGCACGTGAACAAAATGGGTTCCCCCAGCCACATAGCACCAGCCACTGCACGGACACTAGCCAAGAACCACAACCTCAGCCCACAGATACCGAAGCCGGTGAACAACCACATACAAAACTGCCCGTCCGATTCACGGTTACCTACGACCTATGAACGACTGAGTTGAGATTCTTTACCTGCCAACTCTGTTTCATCATGACCTCCTTCATCCCCAGTTTTGATGCTTGATCAGCATCCTGCCTTCGTCATGGCAGACTACTCAAACCCCCCAACCTTCCATACATTCCATAGCAACACAATTGCCATACTTGCAGAGATCACTTCACAAATCATGGGTTACGTCGTCGCGGACGCTCGACCATTGTTGTTAGGCGGTGGTGTCAGGACCCATGCTGCACACCACCCAGTGGCATCAGTCTCGAGAGCATTCCATTCGATCTACCTTAACCACCCTTACTCAACCTCCACGGAAGGCAGGAAGGCAGAGAGACTACGCCAGTCAAACTCCATAATGTCGAAGCCCTCGAATTCAGCGACCTACGTATTTGGCAGCTTTCTTCGAAGACGGTCCTGGCCGAGACGCCACAATCTTACCACATGTTCAGTTCCTCAGTATCTCATACGTCGACGACCATACCGCCACGGGCTGGGGCCAGCGGACTACCGATTATGCCTACGAGGCTTTTGAACACCTTCACAAACACTGGAGTTATATGCGAGTATCGTGGCTTCAAATCTGCCTCCCTTCACCACTTGCGATATCTTCCGTCGATGACCCTGGAATATGGAGTCTTATGAAGATCCGTAACCTTCCTCACCTGACAATTCGTGGTCCACACGGTTGTATCACACCTGGAGTTCGCAAACATCTCAGGGCGCGCACACATAAGAAGAAGTTGTTTCCGTGGTCCCCACTCGGTCTGGAAAAGGTTGGAGGAAGAGCATAGAGAGGTGAAATGACATGGCAGGAGCAATACAAGTCACTCGATTCTCGATACAAGTACCTGCACGACCGTGAGACCGTCACCAAAAGGCGAAAATGCAACGAGATGCATACCACGAGCGGCGAAACCGGTATCCTATGCCGTCGAATCGAAGGAGGAAGAGGGGCCGCGTCAGGCTACGAGATTAGGTGGGACTATAACCTCGAATGTCGATGATGTTTTTGAATACAGTTTTGGAAGTGCATGACTGATCGCATTCGATCTCTATCCTCATCAACATCCAAATACCAACACTCAAAACGCCCTACGACATTACGCCCAAAATCAGGATTTCTTAGCGGGATATCATGGGGCTATCCTTCGGCAGGCTCATAGACATCAGCAAGCCTTTCTTGACACTGTACTGTGATTCTCGACCTCCAGAGTTCCGCTCCTGCACTATCAGCCTATTCATTAAGGACACAACTTTACTCCAACTACCCCACGCCCTATCCTTAGCGTCTGTCTTGAATCCATCAAGGAAGCGGAGTCTCTCATCCCGGTCCTCACTTGATGAGTGCGGTGGTACGAGCGGAGTAGTGAACTTCCCTGACCACAATACTCCGTCGACGCACTGCCAGAAGTCGAGATCTGTTGACCACTTCTGCCAGTTGTACATCTGACTACCGTGCGCAAAACGCCAGTCCAAAGCCGCAAGGCGCTTAAGCACGACGTTAAAGTTGCGGGATGCAAAGATTCTCTTGATTTGGTCAAAGTTCGCAGCGAAGGCGTCATATGGCGCACCCGCCCTCTGGTTCAGGCTGCTAGCAACGATCCAGTGTGCTAGTGGGTGGTGTCCCTGATTTAATGCCTACTCTAATCAGTACGTCGTTTCAACGGATTTCTATGTTTACTCACTTTCTCAACTTCAACGTAAATCTCCTGTATGCTAGGGCAATCTCGATATTCCGTACGAAGGTTATCGCGTATGTCGAAAACACCATCCAGGAGATTGTTAAGAAAGCGCGCTTTCGTTGTATACCCAAGGGCATACTTCACGGAGTCGGAGAAAGGGATTCGGAAGATCGCCTGACACACGGTCGCATGAAAGTCAGCCGCAATTTTGGAAGGAACTCCTTCAAGTGGTGGCCGCCAGTTCCAGTCCCATGGAGATCCACTGTATTCGAGTGGCATTTGGAGCACTCGCCAAAGCTCATTGGCCTTGAAATCGACTGGCAAGTTTGAGGGGTCTGCATGTTGGTCCCTGGAGAGGTTCTGGAAAAGTGTATCGAGATCGGAACGTTCCCTTAAGTAGCCCACCATCGCGGCTTCATCCACACCGGGAATAAGCGAGCAGATGACTTCCACTTTACCGGTGTTTTTAGTGGTCACTACCTTTCGCTGAGCTTCTGCCTCCCACCACCTGGTTGCAAAACGAGAAGATGCCGATCCCATATTGGCGAAGGGCAATCAACGGATTGGATGCGGCAAGCTAGAACAGATGGTTAGCCCGCAGCCTAATATGGAGGATGGCGAGGTCGATGAGGGAGGACGGCTGATGAGGAAGGAGGGTTGACGAGGAAGAAGTGTTGATGAGGGAGGAGGTTGATGAGGGAAGAAGACGGACCCCGACCAACTTATACAACATTAATTCTTCGCGAAGTTCGCCCACCCTGGACGAATTCGTATCTGCACCATGGACGAAGTTCCCCGAGAGCTGGGGCAGTATGCCTTATTCGACATGATCCTGCATCAGGGAACCACACAAAAAACCAACGGTGGGTACCTTGGACATCTAGCCACCACACCATCTCCCAAACCCTAGTCTATCTAGGGTTGCACCTGGTGTCCATGCCAGTGCATGGTGACCAATTCTGCCTTGGAGCGATGGTTCTCGACATTGGGTGAGATCGGATGTCGCCGGCAGCAGCCTCCTTTGGCATTGAGATGTATGAACCACTTGTGGGTTTTATTCCCATTATCAAGCGATAAGCAAAGCAGCAAGTCTGGTATCTATGTCGTCTGGGACGCGTTGATCGCGAGCCTGGAGAGAGGTACCATGTGAACAGAGGATCCAGCGGGTCTAGCTTGCAGCTGGCCAAGCGGGTAGGGCGGTATGGAGGATATATACAGGACAGCCGAACGCCGAGGAGTTAGTGTTCCTAAGGTGAGGGTGTAGTACCAAAGACTCCATGGGTCATCCGAGTCTACTGGAACGGCGATTGCAGAGCATTCTGCATGAGCTGAATCCATAGAATCAAACAAATCGACCTCCAGATAAGCTGCAGTGTGAGGATGTAACTCCTTGGCGATTATACAGCTGTTGGCGTTGACAGGAGAAGTACGGTAGGCGATTCGTGTGGGTATGTTGTTGGGTAGCTCGAACTTAATCGTAAAGAGTAACTGTTAAGATATTTCGTAGTGATAGATGTATGGTCGTTGGTTGTGAAAGAGGGACGCGAAAGATGACTGAAGTGCCATTGAATTCTGGGCGACAGAACTGTAAGAAAGGAGCAATTGATAGTTATCTCTGTCTTTTGTTAAGGCAGGTATCATGAATGCTTAGATAGCAGGTTCGGACCAAGTCCCTTCTTTGCTGAATCCCTCCCAAGAAAACAGATTTCGGTGGGAAGAAGGTGCACAGAAATCAATGTTCAAAAATCCCCAAAGAATTTTCTCCTTACCCTCTCCATGTCTAGTTCCTCTGCCTTTGGCTCCAGAAACTTATCTACCTCCTCTCTCCAAAATTCATTGTACGGATTGACATGCCATGCACTAGTATATTCCCAGTATTCTGGCCACCATCCCGCTGTTTCCCAATCAATAATCCCGACGACCTCGTCTCCTCGAGCAATAATGTTCATTGTGCTCAAATCCCCATGTGTGAACATTGGCTTCCCGCAAGATTGGTTATGCCATTCTACGAGCCTGTTCGCGTCGGGCGCATCTTCTTTTCCGCCTTCGTAGCCTTCGCGCAGATATCTGTGGAAGTCTTGCACAGTATCAAATGGCCCGTGATACGACCCCCCAGAGAGTCGACCATCAAACAATGGTCCGCCTGCGACGTTCGATATGCCTTGGCCTGAAGGAGGGGGAATGCGCCGCATCTGGTCGACCATGTTCTTAATCTGTGCCAGTATCTTCTCCTTGGATTCTGCACTTCGTTCTAGCCAGTCGTCCCTCAAGATATGTCCCTGCACCCTCTCCATCAATATATACTTGTATCCTCTCCGTTCAAAGGCGCAGTGCACTTTGGGAACGGGAATCGAGGTGTGCTTGGCGACAAATTGCATCGTTGCTGCTTCGGCAGGTTGTTTCAAAGTCCCAACTTTGATGCAGAGGTTCTTCGAGAGCATAAGAACGGGGCCGTGGCGGGGCAGAATACGATTCAAAAGTCGAAGCGTCGCGAGCACGAAAAACCGTCGAAGGGGAGTGTCGTTGACAGTGAGGCTAGGCTTTGATTGGGTGTTTGTGGGCGATGAGGCCAGGAGAATAATGGAATCCCTTTCGCTCATGACTTCGTCTTAGGATGATGGATGCACATATCTCGTAGAGTTGGAGAGTTCTTCGTATAAACCACAGCGTCGTTAGAGGTTGGCCGGCGGCTGACACAACAAGGCTGGAGAGGCGCTAACTATATTTGGACCGTACCAAGCTGGCCTCGAAGCTTTTTAAACGTGGGCCTTGCATCTTGAAAAGCGATCGATTCTTTTAGTTTATTTCGTTCGACGAAAAGACGAACGAAGAAGAATTACATAGCCCTTACAAAATCACAAAAAAGTCAAGTCTATCTACTGCAATAGCAGTAATTTAAGGCCAAACCTGCCGTATTCCGCCAGAAACCAGAGAGAAAGCAACCCATGTTTTACCCAATAGTCTCTCGCCCTTCCAAAAGATCCCAAGTTGGAGCTTTAGACGAGTCGTAGGTACCTTTCCCATCAAATCGGTGCTCTGCTTTCTTCTTTTCAACATACCACATTCCTGCGTCCCTAACTGCGTTCCAGTCAACATTGCTGGTACCCAAAGCTTTCCCATCTGCTTGCAACGCTGTCAAAGCCTCCTTTACCCAGATAACACAGTTCCATCCTGGCTCCCCAGGCTTAATTGGTGTCTTTCGAATAATATCCACAGCGTGGTCCTTGCGCTCGATTTTCCCGATCATAACTCGAACCAGCAACGCATTGGTGGGTTGGAGATTGATTGTTTGCTCGTCGAATACCCAGCCCTGAAATCGCTCCTTCGCATGATACCGTGTTCCTTCTACCATTGCCCCGCTTTTATCCATTTCGACCTTAGGCCCAACTATAAGAGCCCAGTGATAACTGAATTGATTGTTAGTAGGTATTGTGTGGCATGACATGGATGTAGCATACGTATCTTCTTTGCCAGGCATTGTGGCACTTCCTCCTCGAGCGTAAAGCGCAATGTACAGGCGGTCCTTGTTTGAAGGCATGTTGGAAGATTTGATATCAAGAGGTGGTTTGCGCTAAAAGAGCGGAGAGGAATTGCGCTAATGGGAAAGACTGGAAGCAGAGATAGAAAGTAGTGAATCTGAAGATTGTATTTCGCTGTAGATAGGCTAGCCATAAAGCTTACTTATATAGTTGAGTATTCTTCCCAGAAATAGCCCGCATGTTGAGAAACCCCGTCGCGGCTACTAGCCGCTGAAGCGGAGTTTCAAAAGCCTAGAGGCTTCCTAGAATCTCATAACTTAGTGTGAGATTTATTTTGTTGTAAGTTTTTGTAAGTATTCATGATTATGTCGCAAACATTCGAGCGAATCAGATATGCCCGCTAGCTACAGCGTCACCTGACTTACTTTTTATAGAGGTCAAGACTAGCAGCCAGGGCAAAACAACAGTAGTAAATGTATACAACGCACCGGCAGGCCCAGACTGTATAAGGAACGGGGAGCCTGTAGAGACTCTACAACAGCTCCCGGTTATAGGACAAGACGAATACTATATCTACGCAGGGGATTTTAACCTTAGGCATCCGAGATGGCACCCTGGAGCTAAGTCAGAAACTAATGGACGCTCTCTTGTTGAATGGGCAGAAGCGTCGCACCTAGATCTCGCTACTGTGCCGGGGGTAGCGTCTCATAGGTCAGGCCCTCACAGCCTCCGCTAGACGAGTTACAGGCCAAGGCAGGCCAAATCAGTACTGGGACTTTTCTTGCAAAGCAGCACACAAAAAGCTAGTAACTCAAAGGAGGACCATCAGACAACTGAAAAAACTTAATCTGGACACTCGGTGGGAGTCAGAAGAAGAAGGAGTCTTGCTTCAGGAATTTACTCTAGCCTTACACACGGCAAGAAGAGACTTCTGGAACGACAGGATCTCCAAGGCCGCTACTAGCAAGGACGTATTCGAACTAGTAAACTGGCACAGGAACACGGGCAAGTTTTACTCCCCTCCGCTAAGGAACATAGCAGGCGACCGTGTAGTACAAGACCCAGCATAGAAACGAGAGCTACTAGCAAATACTCTTCTTCGAAATACAGCAGGGGTCCCAGATATACCCTTAAATAGTCCCGCGATACCGAATACAGCTCTCCCGTTCCCGCCTATACAGCCCCACGAAGTAGAGAGATGCATTTTCGAAGCGGGGAACACCGCCCCGGGGAAGGACCAGATCACATCCGCTGTGCTGAAGCTGGCATGGCCAAAGATCAAGGCCCTAGTGGAAACACTATACGCTAACTGCTTTGAACTTGGATACCACCCTGCCTCCTTCAAAGACGCTACTTCAGTAATTCTACAAAAGCATGGAAAGAGGGACAAGAGTCTTCCTAGATCGTACAGACCTACTGCTCTCCTAGCAGTCCTAGGAAAGGGCCTCGAGAGGCTCGTAGCGAAGCCAATGTCGTGGATAGCTATAAAGCACAAGGTGTTACAAAAACAACAATTTGGAGCTCTACCTTTACGCTCATGTGCAGACCTAGCTACGGCGCTGATCTATGACATCGAAAAGGCGTGGCAAAACAAGAAGAAAGCATCGCTACTTACACTAGACATTAAAGGGGCCTTTGACACAGCCCTCCCGGGGAGGTTAGTACTTTGCGGAACAAGGATGGCCAAATTCTCTCGTACGATGGGTGGCTAGCTTCGCTACACAGAGAACAGCAGCAATTAATTTAAACGGTGAAATCGGCGAGACCTTTCCTCTAAAATGTGGTCTACCACAAGGCTCACCAGCGTCACCTATCTTGTTCATGCTATACATCGAGCCCCTGCTTAAGCTAGGCATGGCTAAGACAGTCTCAAAGTTTGGATACGCGGACGACATAGCTTTCCTCGCAATAAGCTCTTGTATAAAACTGAACTGTGATCTCCTAGCTATAGAATAGAAGCAGGCACTATATTGGGGCAGTAGTCAGGGAATCACCTTCGACTTTGACAAATCAGAGCTTATACACTTCACTAGAGGACGAAAAGACCTGGCAAGCGGCATATCGGTTACGAAATCGGATAGAACTACTCTTACAGTTCAGCCAGCACCAAGAAATCAGGACTTCGGTGGCTAGGCATCTATTTTGATCAGAGGCTTTTCTTCAAACTACACGTAGAAATGTGGGCGGCAAAGGCAACTTCAGTAGTAGAGGGGATCAGAGCACTTAGCAACACGGTTAGAGGGGTGGAACCTGGAGTCATGATCCAAGCTATCCAAGCATGTGTACTATCTATAGCGCTATACGCAGCAGAGGCCTGGTGGCCCTAGGAAACCCGGATTGTCAAAGGCAAAACGATCTCCAATCAGGTACACGCCCTAGTACGAAAGCTAGATGATGATGATGATGATTATTGTTTTCGTCCTTTGTGAAGACCTCCCGAAGGGTATTAGGACGTGCTAAGCTAGTGATTTACATACAAGAATACGCCAGAAAGCAAGTCAGTGGAGCGAGCCAGGAGGGCTCGTATGTCTTCAGTTATTACGTAAAGATGCCTCCCCCGCCGGTTGGGGAGGCTACAGTTGAAAGTGAGAGGGGCTTTCCTCTGCTTGTAGGCTCTAATAAAGAAGAGCTGTGTGTTCGGACGATAAAGGATCCAGCCCAGTGCCTTGGCCCGCAGAAAGCAGCCTATAAAAGGGACTCAGAGGGAGACCTGTTGAGTGGAGTGTATAAGATGGAGGTGATTGATAAAGGTACCAAAGAAGACAGGAGACAAAATAAGTTTAGTTGTGCAAGTAGAGGGTTCTAGCCCCTGCTACCGAGTGCACACTTTTGTGTGGAAATTAGTGAGTTGTAGAAACTTTGCAAATCTCTGTGGCTCATCTTTGAGCCGCTTAATATAGGACCATTCCTCTGACGAATTCCTAGGAAGCCTTTTGGGTTTAAAAGGCCAACTGTGCAGATATCTGAAGATCTTCTTACAGTGTACAAGATGATCGGGTGTTTTGGGCATACCGCAGCTGCACTCCAGGGTCGC
>MU254189.1:0-22983 GCA_019669825.1 Calycina marina
CGCAGGAATCGAACCTACCAGCACAAGCTGTTTTCCTCGACTCTGGCCATGAAAAGAGTATATACTGCAGGTGCTCACCAGAGAGGCAGTGCCAGATACCTCTCCAGCCATCCTACTTATTGGATGCTTGTGAAAGTGGCCGATGTTAGTCCCTTCTCCCTTCTCAAACATATAAAAATCACTAACAGACCATACTATTGATCCGTTTGAGTGTTGTATCAGCATAGCGCTATGTAACACTGTAGGGCTTCTTGCCCCATGAGGCAGAATACCTATATCTCAGGTATATTGAAACTGTATGGGTTGGATATGATGATGTTGTATTTCCATGAGGGATCAAGTGTGACGGGAATGCTCCCCTATCTAACTACCTTCTATTTTACACTGGACCCAGATAACTGGGGCACTGCCCGCGTACAAGTCACGCTCCCATGTGACCTCACTTCAAACAGATATGATATGATTTCCCAACAAGGTAGTATATTCTCATTTATCTCCCTCCTAGTCCCTTCCACGAGGTGTACCTTCCACAAATGTCCATTTGGCCCAACACTTAAAGCACGCGTGTTAACCCATTTACGTACTAACAACCAGCCGAACGCTGGCTTCGAGTGTGCCGTCTCGTAGAAAATCTGTATCAAAACCTAGCTGGTACGAGAGACAGAAGTACACAACCAAAGGGCGGAGGCAAGGATGCCTTTTAATTCAGCTCCGGGGCAACGAGTTCTTTGTGTACACTTTATTAGTGTGAGTCTCAGAAACCAATATGTTCTCCTCACATCTTCACCCCTCAGCATCTCATGTTTAAGGTTGGATATCTGCCAGAAAGTATTATAACTGAATTGTTAAGACGAAATATCGTAGCCGAGCCCAAATATATAGCCAGGCTCCAGTATTGCAACGGGCAAGAGGAATCACTGGAAGCTCAGCAAAAGAGACCCTTAGTATCCGACGAGCTACAGGTGCGAATTTGTAGAATAGATAGCATTGTACGTTGACGGCCGTGTCGAATAAGGGGAGATGCTGTCTGCAGTCCCTCAGCAGAAGTAATAGGCTCAGCTATCCTCCATAGTCTCAGAGAGACTGGCAGGCGTTTACAGTTGGCACCGACGTGAAAGTGGGAGTTCGACATTGCCAAATCTACCAGACCTTAACTGCCTGCCAATATCACGATCCAAAAAAAAAGAGAACTTATGCCAAGATAGCAGGAAGTACGCAGTTCTAGGTACGCCCAAGGTGTGAATATAGCAGGGGACAAGGCTGATACAGCTCAAATCTGAAATTAGATTTCCTGTCTTCCTCCAACACCCAACACTTGTCCTGCTAAATTTTGTGCCTGTCTTTGGTGTGTCCTGGTTTTCGTTCTCTTGTATACCACTCTTGATGTCAATGCGGTATTGCTAGCCTTCAATTCCACCTAATCTGTTGTTACAAACCTCCTACACGCGAAGATGTGGTTGCTTTCACTGCTATCTGGCTTCATAGCCCCTGCATTCATTATACTGTCACCAGTGATATCCTACTCAGATCAGATCAAAGATATGTACCGAAGGAAGTCAAGCGATGGGTTCTCCCTAGATATTCCATTGATCATGTTGGTGGCTTCAATGCTTCGGTGTGTCCGCGTCTTCCGTCAGGTCTCGCTCTTGGAAAACTAACTGGCAACAGAATCTTCTACTATCCTGGAGCGAAATTTGACGAATCTCTTCTCATACAGTCATTCATCATGATTGCAATTCAAGTACTGCTGTTGAAGATTGGGTTGGAATACAGACCGTCGCCTTCGTCAAAAGGGGGTGAAGGGGCTACGCCGTTCTCTGCAGGCAATTCTGGGATGCATAGGCCTTTCAATTTCTGGAAATGGAAATCACACAAGAAGTCCGTGTCGTGAATGTTACAGAGATGAGCTATGGGCTGACTTGATGTTATTGCAGATACTGGCAGTTCCTCCTCTACCTCTTCATCACACTCACAGCGTTCGAAATCGTCCTCTCGCCTATGTCCGGTCTATACAGCTTCTACTCTGCCGCAATTGGCTACATCGGCCTATCAATAGAAGCCATCCTTCCCGTACCACAACTCATATCGAATTTTCAGACCAAATCTACAAAGGGTTTCCGGCTGTCGATCATCGTTTCGTGGATTGGTGGAGATATCATGAAGATGTTCTGGTTCTTCACTGCGACCAGTGAGATCCCCTGGGCATTCAAGCTGTGCGGAATATTCCAGATGTGCTGTGATTTAGGTCTTGGTGCGCAGTATCTGTGGTATAGGAATCGACATGCAAACGCTGGAATTGGGTTGAAGGATCACATGAGCCCAGCTGTTGATATGCTTTCAGCATATCGATCCAATGGATACGCATAGAGACGTCAGACATTACCTTCAAGTTCTGGATGCCAAGTGGAGGCTTGCATAGGTATTTTCGTGGGGCCATTATCGCGGTTTATGGGTGCGGACGAATGTGATAGGACAGAAGAGCACCCGAATACAGCGGTTGGCCAACACTGCCAGAGTTGACGTCTTCGGTCCTGAGATCAGCGTAAATGTGGCTCGAATCGATAATATACATCTGCTGCTTTCTGTGTTCAACATCATAAGGCACGCGTGGAATTCTTGCTTCTTCACTCGCCGAGCCTGCCTCTACAGAGGCTGAATCACGCGCCGGCCACGGCCGGGTTTCCCGAAAGCAACTCTAGGTGATAGCAACTGATGTCAACTGATGGAGTCGATGGAAGACCTTGGAAGGTTGGCTTTCTTACTGCGACCGGAATAAACATCCTTGGATCGAGCTGCGGTGCAAGTTGCCGTCAATACATGGGAGGAACTTGTTGGAGTCTAGCATATAGGCTCTGGTGGTGTCTACCATCCGCGACGGTCTCGTGAACCTTGTGATACTACTACCCAAACGATACCATTCTACTGTTACCTACGTCTGCTTATATGATTGTGAGGCGTATCCATACCGAATACTGACTCGTCGGCATACTTGCACTGTCCCAAATCATATATGCGTCCCGTTCTGAGAGTCTTAGAGATTGACTTACATCACCATTGCATGAGGAGAAGCAAACAAACTTGAGAAATGGATGATGTGCATAGAGTAGTATTCACGAATCCTTAAACCTGGGGCCAATCTGCTTCTTCCCCACTGTAACTGCAACCTGCAACCTCGATAAGTAGAGTACTCGGTTTGGTCATATTTGGTAGGCAAACATAATGCTCGTCGACCACTGCAGAGCAGCGTGGTATTGCAGGAATTACGAATTGCCAGTTCAAGGCTATATACTACAGTTTGGGGTAATAATCAAACTTAGCTGAACAGAAAATGCAGTATGGCTAGCATTTGATTGGATCTTAGTGAAGGCTAAAGACAAATGGGAGTTTTCTTCTACAGAAAGCAAACAAGTTCAAAGGCTGAGTAGACTGTATGAGAAAAAGCCAGCAGCAACAGATTGTCCGAGGGAGGGATTGATGGTTTTGGAAGCTAGCAATGCTAAGCGAGCCAAGACATTTGGAAGTGACGACCTTTGAATCGTTTGAGATTGGGATCTATCTCAACACAACGACCACAATTTCAATGACTTCAGGCAGTGCTGGAAGCCATCAAGAATCGTGAATATACTAATAAAAGTATGTAAAATGCCCGTAATATTTGGTCGTGGTAATATGAAACTTCAAATTGCTTTCCCAAAGTCAAGGGAAGACAAAAGTTCAAGAGATGTAGGATTTGACTGTAAGATGTTTTCAAGGGGAGAAGGGCTCTCAAAGAGAATCCACATGATCGGCTGCAGGGTCCATTTGGCACCTTTATATCACCTCATCCCTTAGACTTGGCCCTCTCCCGGGTCTTACCTTCTCTCCAAAGCGCACCTTTTTCTTACGCCCTCGGGTTGATTGGCGGGCTGGCGCGGCGACGGGTAGCGCGATTTCTTCGGGAACTGGCTGCTTAACAATCGATTCTTGCTTATTATCCAATTGTGCCGCCTCGCTTTCTGCTTTTGTGGGGTGCTTCGAGCAAGGTTCAGCTTCGTTAAATTCACGAGTAGAGGACACTGCCTGGATAGCGTGGGTAAGATGCTTCCAAGAGTCCTCGGAGGTATGAAAACCACAACAGCGAACTTTACACTCGAACTGATGAGAGTCGGTCGTGAGTAATACGGCGGTAGCTCACCACTCTCTCTATTCCCCAGAGTTGCTCGCGGAGATGTCGATACCAATAGGAGATGGTGGCGGACTAATTTGACGTGGGAGGGTCTCCATTATCTTGTTCAAGAAGATTGGTATTGAAGGAGAGTTAGATCCTGGCTATTTCGCTGGGAAGCTCTAGTTTGCAGTGGTTTGAGTAGACCTCAATGATTTTGAAGGGTCCGTAATATCTGTTATCTAGCTTGGCGGAGGGTCTCTCAGAAACGATGTTTTTTGAGCTTAAGTAGACCGAAGGATCTTCGTGGTACAGCGGAGCGTGTCTTTATTTCTTGTTTGCATTTCGTTCTTAAGATTACTGCATAGCTCGTCTGCTCTTATGAAGTAGCTTTATAATATTCTCCGCCTACTGTACATATTCGTTCCCGGCAATGTTTGCTGTAAGGACTTGATCAGAGGCATTAGTTGGAGGAGGACGAGGGGCATCAAAGTCCATTAAGAAATGGGAGGCGTTGTAGTAGGCTGCAGAGAGGCAGATCTTGATACATAGTCGATGTCATATGGCAGATCAAAGCGCGGAGATGAAATGGGGTCCCCGGTCAGGAACGAGAGAGTCGGCAACCCGTGGTTTGCAACAATTTCCTTGACAAAGAGCACTGCGAGCTAGGTGGAAGTCATGGTAGTATAGCAGGGGATCACGGGTTTCTCCTTTGATAGCCGGTCGACAATTACCATCAGGGCGTCCATCTTGCCTTCCTTCTTAGAGGGTAAAAGGAGTCAATAGAGAGGTCTTTCTAGCGGTGTGCTGGGACTGGCAAAGGTTCCAAAGTCCACTCTTCCTATACCGATAGATATTGTCTCTCTTGCAACCCTAGCATGATTTTCGAAATTATTTGATGTATTTTGTAAGGGAAGGCCACCAATATGAGTCGGAGAGGAGTTTGAAAATCTTGTTCTTGCCGGGGTATTCGGTGAGAGGTTGATCATGGGCAGTCTTGATAATAAATGTTCGAATGTTGTCTTTTCCTGGGGAACGTGCAAACGGCCCGGAAAATATAGCCAACCTTCGTGGACTTGGCATTCAGAAAAGTTAAAGACTTTTGAGCGTTTCTGCTGTCCTGATGTGAGCATAGCTATATGCGTATCAGCTAGCTCGTCACCATCGTAGGCAGAGTGTATGAGAGGCTGTAGTTCTTGAGGTGTAGACTCGTCCAAGTCCCCTCCTTATTTGAGTATAGCTGGAAAGGCGACTAGCTTGGTGTCCCAGTTAAGGGTGCGTAATGGGAATAGTCGGTTTGGATAACGAGTGAATAGATATTGAGGGATACGTTATGTAGGTTGGCGATTGTTCCGGCGCCGAGTTGTATAGGCTTCAATAGAACTTGACTTTGATGCTGCTTTCGGGAGTCCGGAGCGTCCAGGGGGAAGATCGTTAGAACGGCGCTACAATTCATCCCCTTTCCCATTCGCTTTGCCTGGTACAGGGTGGATTTCGAAATGGAAACGTGAGATGAATTTACTCCAGCTGGCCTGTTGAAGACTGAGACTTCGAAGTCAGTAGTGGAGTATTGAATGTTTTTGTGGTCGGTCAAAATAGAGAATTTCTGGTCCAGGCCTTCTATTTCAAGGCACCATTCTTCAAGACAGCAAACGTTTGCTAGTAGCTCTTTTCATATATCCCCTAGTTGCATTCCTCATGGGAATGCTTACAAGCCACGGAATGGCAGCAGGTTCGAGTTGGTCCCTTTACACCTGAGCTCCAGCACATTCGCTTGAATTCCAAAAGTGGCACTCTTTCCTTCACATAAATTCACCAATGTTCTTTTTATCTCGATTTTTAAAGGCAACCATCGCTAGTGGGGCCACTTTAGCGCTACCTTGGCAATCTTTTTGGCCCCAAGGTGATAGTATAAAGCTGCCAACCATCCTAGCTTTCCCTCGTCCACCAAGCCTCGACAACTTTTTTTTTCTGGACTTTGCTCTGAACACTCCAGCACCAACCCAACTCATACAAGTAAGTATACTGTACCACACCCAATTACCCTCTTCAGTCCATTGCGCTACCTTCTCTGCTTTATCTCCCATCGGCGCAAGTTCTAACCATCCTTTCTTAGACCAATACCAAACCTGCTTCGCATAGCAACCAAGACTCGTCGGCCTACGGTCAACACAACAACACTCTACTACTTCTACCAATTGTAAGTCTCTTGCCTCTCCTTAGCATCTTATCTCCTACAACACATCCGCTTACCCAGCAAAATTCTTACCCATGGCTTCGTCTTCGTCTTGCGCTTTCCTGCCTCAAATTCGAAGACGAAATCCTGCGTGGACGCGTACTCTGAGTGAGTCTCGGGGATATCGTGGAAAGCTACCTCACCTCAACCTCAAAGCACCTCCTACTTTCCTACTCCCCTCTTCATGTTATCAGCCCCCAATCGACAACCTCGACTACAACACAGCACTACAACACCATCACAGGACACCGCCGCCCCAGTACACCAATTACTGATTTCTGTACCTGACTTCCTTCCTATGCAATTCTCAACTCATCTTCTTCTTTACATCTTACTGACCACTGTCGCAGTCCAGTCAACACCGCAACTATGCCTAACTGGAAGACATACGAGGCGTCAACCCGATTGCTCTCGGCAATCATCGCCGCGCATCCTGGTCTCAAGTTGAACTACGATGGTAAGCAACAACATCTAATTCTTCACTCCACCCTCATATCCCCACAAACTATCCCCGCGCTTCAGTCATGCTTGCTCCATCTCTTTCTCATCTTCGTTGATGCTTTTCTCTCCTTGCGCTATTTCTAAAAGCGCCCATGCATAGAGATTGCCCGGTATCTAGGTGGAGGCTTCAACAAGAAATCTGTCTGGTCCAGATTCACCCAGCTGAATCGTCATGCCGCTTGCGTCAAGGAAATTGTCGACAACAGCCGCGGTGACCCCTTTCCCCTTCTCTTTGACGATCGAAACTATGCCAAGGTCCATACGGAATCAGAGGTTGAAGGTATATGGGATCTGTCCTGAGTTTTCTCTTCTGTCTTCCACAATGTGATTTAATGGCTGGTCTTTATTAATTGTTCCTGCGAAGGCATTTTCCGGGCGTTCGGAAGCCATTATACCCCCTCAGCGGCGGAGAATCCCTTTCGCAGGCTGAAGGTTGAGGCCAAATGGATGGAAAACTGCCTTGCTATAGGTCAGGACCCAAAGGAGCTCAATCTCGGACAAATTCAGTGTCAGACAATTTCCTACAGTCTTCATTTTTTCCTCGGTGGCTGTTTCCTCATTGACACTGCCCAGAGATTGTTCGTTACTATGGCGAGAATGATTTGAACAAGAAGGGCATCCAAAACGCCATGTTTCGTGTTTATAATCCTATCATCGCCGAGCTGAAGGCAGCTGCGGATGGCCCGGGTATTAACATTTCATTTTCTTAATTAATCCGGTTGGTCACAGAGATTGCTGCGTTTTATGGCAGAGGTGTCACTGCAAAAATCATCGAGATCACTTACTTTCGACACATCAAACTTCAAGTCAAATGAATGAAGGCCGAGAGTGAGAGTGGTATAGCACATTTCCTTTGCTTCGGGGTGACAAATAGAAGTCTCCCTCTTCTCAATGTATCGCAATGTCGAGACATTAAGGGGTGGAAGTATGTTGACTTTCATACAGATGCAGCGTTACTTTGGAAATGATACTACGCCTGGTTGAATTGAACTTTCAATCACCAGACATGTATCACCAAAGGTCAACGCTGTCAAGGCTGCTGTTGATGTCCGGGATGAAGTTTACGATATTTGGATCTGGCCACCAATGAGAAGAACCAGTAGAAGAGTCAAAAAAATTCCTTCCGCTTCGCATCGCTTATCATTTCGCTGTATTGGTTGTTGATTCTGTTTTGTGGAGAGGTTAAAAAGTGCTATGGTTCAGAAGCTGCCCTTGGGGGAAACCAGTTCCAGTTTCATACCCGACTCAGAAAGAATGCAAGACCTCTTCGAGCTGCAGCTGATGCTGGAAGAGACACCAAGGATATCAATTTACAATTGCTCACCTGCAAGGGTAAGCTTCCACACCTTTCGCACACAACCTTCAGCAAAACCACACAAAAAGCATTCCCCTGACTTAGCGGCGGTCTTGAGGCAAGTGTTTCTGAGACTGACTGTCTATAGAGATGGCAAATTGCACGGACAGATCTATCAATGGTAACGCCATTTCCCTTAAATTCAGAATTCTCAAAAGTTAGAGCCTGAATTTTCTTTTCTGTCTTCGCTCTGCAGACGAGGTTGCAGCTTTAGTTTACAACCTCCTCAGGTTGACCAGCATCGAGCTTACATTTGGCAACAGAAGTAGCTAGTCTAGCGGAATCAAACTAGCGGACTCAAACTCCACTGGCAGTAGTTCCAACGTGCAACATCTCAACTAATGCATCAGGTCTCACGGAAGGCTACAAGTAGCGATCCGAGATGCTGGCATGAATCCTTGGGATGTCGATGACATGGTTACCTACAAAAATGTGGCTGAAGCCATTGCTGGCACACCCGATATCCCCTCACTTTTATATCTGCACTCCATTCAATTACCGTTTCGATCGAGGTTGTTGTCCCCAGATTTTGGCACAACAACATCTCGAACGCCCTGACATGTAGTCTTATAATCGCATGAGAGAAGTCTCTCATGTCTTTAGAGACGACTCATCAAGGATCGATATCGAGGTGGAAATCTTACAGCACATAAAGCCCCTGGCTCGACTCCAGCTCGCAACTCGCGAAGCCGGTATCGATCCATCAGGTGTTTATCTGGCGGTCAACAATAAGAATTACCACTGTCAGAAGCCTGGCTCCCTGCTTCTTCTGAATAATTTGCCGAGTGCTGCGAGACCTTTCTGATGATTTCTTTTAGAGATTCAACGGCACATAAGAAGCGACATCAGCTCGAAGCCCATCATTGCTCGGATTTTGATGGGTGTTAGACATTTGGTGAAGCTTCAGTATGCTGCTTGCGAAAATGGCTGTGACCCGAAAGACGTTGATTGAGATGGCAATCGGGAAGGCTACCCAACAGAAATTTTGGCCAGTCGCGAAATTGAGATTTGCTGCTCGTACAGCCGTCTTTGACCCACAAGGTGTCGATTCTACTGTTACTGAGAAGATTGTTGCAGCTGGCCAGAAGCCTGGCTTTCCTTGAGTCTTACCTTTGTCCTTGCAAATCGAGCTTGCATTTTCTAATGGCTTGCGCCCAGAAACTGCGGCATGAATGGGCAGCGACATTACCGCCCCGGCCATCGAAGCACAAATGACGGAAAAGATCAGACCTCTTGGCCACCTTCAGAAAGCCATACTTGTTGGAGGACACAGCCCCAAGCAAGTCAACCATGGCATCACCAGAGTCACTTACGAGAGTCTGCAAACCATTTCTTTTCTATTTGCACAATCGCGCACCTTTTGAGATTGTATGCATTGATGTTCTGTCACAGACTTGACGAGATTTATGGGCGGAGACTGTACTTCCTCGATTGTCAAGAATCGAGTTGCTGACAAGGTTCATGGCTGTTGGCAAGCTCCGAGAGGCTGCTGTCGCTGCTGGATTCGATCCCAAGCCTATTGACATGACCGTTGATTTGAAGAACCTCAAGAAAAGTCAGACAATGAATATTCCCTCTGCACAACCACACATCGCAAATTTTCTCTTTAAAGAGATGGCAAATACATGGATACAGACGTCATAGCTATGGGTTTGAAGTTCCAGACGACTGACAAGTTCAATCCGATGGAATAGCTGCAGCAGGACCTATACGATTATGGAACTGATCCCAAGGATATCGATGTCCATGTTTCTGTCAAGCTTGCTAGAAAACATGGTGGCCAGAATCCTGGCTTCTTTTTCTCTCTGCGAGCATGACAACTCACACACACATAGCACGTTTTCTTTCTGTTCATGACCACCAACTCGGGGCATTTGATAATAACCTCACAAAAATCGCAAGACATATAGGCTCTGATGTAACTAGATCCTCCGTCGGTTTCAGGAAGTTGTCTGCTGACCGGGAATTCTCAACAGATTACAACTGGCGGATTAAAGTGGCAGTTTCGGGGATGGAAGCAAAGAGCTAAGCTCCAGAAGCAGGCCGTTAACAAGAGTATCGATCCCAAAGACATCAATGTGATGGTCAACGTTAAGGGCGAGCCTCTGGACGGAATTCAGCACCCTGTCAGCATTTCTCCCCTTTCGTCGTAGCACCTGAGTCACCCTCATAGTTTTGATATTGAGATTTTAACAGAATATGAGAGTGTTTATGGATAGGGTGCTACGGCCTATGGACTGCAGCATCCCTTTCGACCTATCAAGGAGGTCGAGAACCTGAAAGGTTGCTAGCGCGCCTGAATCTCTTCCGCACACACGTCTTCATCTCAGCAGCGCCAGCGCAAGCACACTCAAAGTTTGACAGGCATGGTTGACTGACTGTAACAGCTATTGCTCGGCACTACAACCTGAAGGCGGTTGAGAGCGATTACGTCTCACTCTCGGCCGTCGAGTATCGTTTACGTCCGCTCAGGAAGGAGGCTACTGAGATGCAAGACGGTATCACCTATCTAATATGTTTTCATTCTTGCCGAGTCAGCCAGACGAAACATACAGACTTCCTTTGCGTCTTCCATTACGTCGAAGCAGTAAGCCATCCATGTCCTGAACGATTGCTAACGGGTTTTCAGCTATCGCAGGTAACTATGCCCGAGGTGCTGGAGGTGTTGCTGCTAGAGGCGATGGTGGTGATGTAGTTCTCACATTTCCTTCCTCGTTTCCAAAACTAAGAGAGCACGACTAACAACATCAGGCTTCCGCTCCCAGCTCAGCCGCCAAGCCCAAGCGCGCTCGTCCAACCAAGAAGACGGCTAAGAAGGGCAGCGAGAACGACGACGATAAGGGCTCGGACGGTACCATGACTCCCATCAAGAAGGAGAAGAGCACCTTGAACAAAGTCCAAAGCGGACGCGTTACAAAGAAGGGTACCGTCAAGGGAGCTGCTAAGCACGAGTCCGAGGATGAGGGCAGTGAAGTGTATATTTCCAGCTCGCTCTTGAGATTTTCATACCAGAAACTGACGGGGAATAGCATGGACAACGGCAATGGCTACCACCAAAGCCTCGATGGCGACGAGGAGACCGACGGCAATGACTTCTACTACGATGCTGACGGCCACTCGGGTGTGGCCTAAGCCGTCTCTTCCACCATCTGCTCTTGTCCTGATAACCTTCTCGGAGGCCCGTCTCAGACCTTAAGCTATTCACCCATTTTCATTCTTTGCTTGTCATTTTGAATTTTCAACTTCACCACGGCGTTTACGGAAAATCACACATGAAATTACGAGCATGATACAATAGGACATGGTTCGATTGTCTCATCCCTACCTTTGAGTCACCAACTCCACTTCACGACCGCCCCAAGCACTTTTCGCTTCCTAAGGCTTGAAGTAAAGCCATCTCACATGATTTGCATGTGCTTGGCACCTCTGGATCTGGTCTGGTCTGGACCATCACATTTGAACGGCACATTTCAGCACAATACCCCTTGCTTTTTCAACTCAACTTACGACACACGGACATCCTTCGCAACGAAGGACAGGCTAACACAAGCAACGAAACTCTCACGGTGAAATCCCCCCAGTATCCTGCGGTGAACCTTCACCTTTGTGCGGGAGAACAGAAAGAGAAGAGGGGGAGAGGGGGATGTTGCCATGTGTGGCTTCGTCCTTCATATTTGATACATCATATTTGAGAGAGAGATGGTCAATGCACAACTTTCATGACTTTTCGGTTTGCGTGAGGCGATTTAAATTATGATTTGTGTGATGTGAAGTTCAGCAAGTAGATTCGATTCGCGTGTCCTTTTTGCTTTCGAGAACATATTGATAGACGTAGTCAAGTTCAATCGTAAGTGTGACGAAAGATCTTGTAAACAGAACAACCCTTTTTCGTGCGTTGGACAAATCAAGGCTCGGCTTACCAATCTGCATGCCCTACATGCCTGTATAACTCAACATAAGCGATCCCAAAACCACAACCATCTGCTTCATAACGGACACCTGATCTCCCAGACCCTTTCTTCCATCCTCAAACGCCCAACTTTAGAATGCTCCAAAGGGAAGTCACGAAAATCCCCTCTGTGCCTGAAACTCAGTGATATTGGTTCTTAGCTAAGCAACAGATCCCAAAGACCCTGCTTCTCCAGATATCCATGATGAATTACATTAATCAGCCAGACATCGCCCCGCACGCCCTCGATAACCTCCCTCGTCCTCTTCCCGTCCTCGCCCACATACGCCCGTCCCCACTCCGCCCAGATTCCAAACGCCTCCTCGGCCCAGGCGCGGAAACTGACCTCTTCGATGATCGTCGGCGTGATGATCTCCTTTCCGGGAAAGGCGCCCCATGTCACGGCGTTGGTGGAGGGGGTGGTGGATTTCGTGTCGCTGGAGATGAACTCGCCGTCAGCGTTGGAGGCGTAGAAGGAGATCATCTCTGTGGTTTCAGCGGAGCCAATCTTGGCGAGGAGTATCTTAAGATCGATGGAGGGGATGAAGAGTTCGACGAAGGCTTTCTGGAAGACGAACCCGTTTTTGGGTCCCCAGCCGAAAATTGGATCTGGAGGAGTTCAAGAAGGGTAAGCGGGTGGGCAGAGGAGTTTCGTACCAGTTGACTTGATGCCATTAACAGCTGGCTGAGAGGCTACTGTCCACCAGCCCTTCTTGTTCAACAGCTTTAGCTCGTCTTTGATTGAGTTTGTCTCTTCGTTAAGACCTTCTTCGCTCCAAGGAATGGCAGATAGCTGTCCTTCGATGTGCTTCAGGAATATAGCTGTGATATCTTCGACAGATTGGGGATATCCTAGTACAGTCAGCAAGCCGCCCGTGCGTGCTCAAAAATGTGTTCTTCTATTACTAAGCAGATCGGAATGGCTGGACACATACCCCATAGCTTGATCGCAGATGATATTGACATGTGAAGAGAGACTCCGTATCCATCAATTTCACCATAAGCAGGACTCCTAGCATCTCCCCATCTTCCGTTCGGAAAGTCATCCCATGTAGCCTACACGGTGAGTTAAATTCTGTTATGTGGGCATGGGTTAGGAGCTAGCAAGCATACCTCTCGCCCCAGCGAGCCTTCTCCTTCAGATATTGCTAGCGTATTGGCTCTGCTGTTGATCGGTTCGGCTGGGATACCTGCTTCTCGAGCTGTAGCTTCAACATCAGGGCGTGACGTCGTGCGTGCCGAAACAATTACGCGGTTATGAGGATCAGATCCTACGGAAGATAAACGGCGAGAGTGAGGTTCAGAGTGACCGTTGACAGTCAAGGATCGTAGGGCTTCTGGAAGTCTTTCTGGAGATACATCAACTACTGCAGATTCATCGGAGCTTATCTCAACAGGTATAGGAGGTATGAGGTTCGTTCTCTCCAGTATGAAGGAAACAGCTTTCTCCAGGTTGAGAGTATAGAAGTGGAATCCTCGTGGGCCGGAGCTTGGCGTTTTGGAAGTATTTATAGATTCCACAAGCTCAGACACTACTTCTACTCCAACCTTCTTGACCTTCTCATCGTCACCCTTCACACTATCCAATCTCGAGAGGATATCTGGCGGTAACGCTGCGTGACTAAGTTTTGTTGTTCGTTTGATCATCTGATAGCTCTGTATCGGCATCATGCCGGGTATAATAGGTAAAGTCTTAAAAGCTCCACTGGGATGTTCTCGTAGTCTCGTTTCGAACTTGTTATATGCGTTGATGTCGAAGAATAGTTGTGTCATTATGAAGTCTGCTCCTGCTTGCACCTTCTCCACCAAATACGGCAGATCATACTCCAAACTCTGGCCTTCAGGGTGGCTCTCATCTGCATGGCCTTCCGGATATGCAGCTACACCGATGCAGAAGTAGTCTCCGTAAACGTTGCGAATGTATCGGACGAGGTCGATTGCCCATTCAAACTCTACACCCTCTTCTTTGCCTCCTTCTACTTTGTACTCTTCTCGTGGTGGATCGCCTCTCAGTGCCAGTATATTCCTCACGCCTAGAACTCTCGCGTCTGCCAATGCTTTGTCCACAGTGGCTTTGCTCATGTTCGTGCATGTCAAATGCAAACACGTCGTGAGTCCCAATTCTCGCTGGCACAGCTCAGCAAGCTCCAAGCTTTTCGTTGCCGTACTTCCTCCAGCACCCCAGGTCACCGTCACGAAGAGAGGCCGTAAAGCTCGAGACATGCGGTCTAATCTAGCGCGTAGATTCGAAGAGCCCATGGCAGTCTTGGGAGGGAAGAACTCGAGCGAGAAGTAATTGGCATTGGGCGGTAGTGCCGCGATCTTGTCGGTTAATTTCTCCATCTTCGCTGTCTGAAAAGGTATCAGGGGATCTTGGAAAGCAATTGAGATGTTAAGACTCGTCCGCCACGTCAAATCTAGTGTTTCGGGATGGTGGAGGAGTTGTCGTCGGCATTCGTTCTTTCTTTGCCGGCTAGAAGTCGTCATCCCGGCGGGTATTAGATACTATACCCGCATTGGTAGGAGTGCCAGGGCTTCTTCAAGGACTTGGGATCAATCGTGTTTGGGTTTCTTGAATTTTTGAGATCATGCTTGCCCTATATCTCTTTGTGCGTGCCAAGATAATACTACATCAGTTGTGGAACGTTGCTGGCTAATGCATCTTGCGTAACAACGGAGTCAAGGGAGGTACAATGAATGGGTGGTAGTCACGAAGGAGACGCATGAGCAGTGCAAGCTGAGAGCCAAGCCAAGACTATCCACTCGTAATTCCACACCTGAGCCCTTCCTCCCACGGCCTTCAAAGATACCCTGAGTATGTAGTAGTACATGCGAATACAATGGCACCCAACGTAACCTAAGAACTCCATTTTATGCAACCCTTAGGAGAATTCAGTGTATATAAAGTATTACCAAATGCACTCGTCGCAGAACCAACCTTTAAGATTCCTGCCATCCTTTTTTGCGCATTCGCGGTGAAAGTAACGATTTTTGCAGTCCTGCAACATATTAGTCATGTTCGAGTGAGGTATTTGATAAGGCATATAAGCTCACCTCTGCATGACATAGGATTCTGTCGGCTGGCTGTGTCACTTGCCCGCAAACACACTCAAAGACGCGTCTAATGCCCGCTGGCGCAGCTCGCTGGTCTTTGTCGACATCGATCGCACCGGACTTCTTTAAAGACGCATTTCTCAACAGCTCTAATGCCTCCATATAGCACTTTTGCTTCAGAACTCCCCGCAAGATAAAGGTCTCACATTGCCTGCTAAACATCTCGATTCGACTTCTCTTTTCTCCAAACCATTGTAAATCAGCATGTACAAACGCCAGAATGGTGTGTGGGAGGTAGTATTCGCTGGTGATATGCTTCTGCATAACGAACGGGTTCCATCTCAAGATATAGTCCTTTTCATCGGCCGTAACATCGTCGTACTCAAGTATGATATCACGATGCTTTTGATTGAGCCAATTCTCGTTCTTTTCATCATCACTGCTTGGCACTTCCTCTCCTGGTACAAGAGTGCGCTTCGAAATAGTATCATAAAGTGGTTTGCCCTCGACAGCTTTTGGAACGATATGTTTCTTCCGCGAGATTTTCGGCAGAGGAGTTTCAGGGTCGTTATAAGTCGAGGTGTTTGGCGAGCTTTGGCGTGACCAAAAAGGAGAGGTGGGTGCAGAAGAATCGTGGTCTATAACAGTACCGGTGAGGTGATCAGCAAAGTGACCATGCAATGGGCCTTCGCGAGCTTTGAGCCAACTGTCGTCACCAGTAAGATACCGGTTGAGATCAAAGAGAGTCCTAGGTCGGCCAAGCTGGAAGGTCTGCTGCAACAACATCTTGTGGCTGAGACCACAGCCTTTTCGTGATGCCAACTCCACAGAAAACCGAGGCCGCCGTGGATCCTTGCTCGTAAGTGTAAACTTGAAGTTTATGTGGCTGTTATGTAAGTGTACCCTGAGGTCATCGAGAGTTGGTTGACGGCGGCTACAGAAAGGGCAAATTAGACCGGAAACTGTGCTCTTTGATTTAACACCGTAACCTGCTGCGTCTGGTTGGGAAAACTCGAAGCACACAGACACGTCCGGGGAATGGGCAGGATTGGCCGTCCATGCTTTCTTTGGAGATTTCCCCTGAGCTCGAGCGCTCAAAGTCTTCAGATTATACGTTGAAGGTTTAACTGCACGACTCCCGCGACCTCGGCCATCGGGATTGAAATCAACATCAAGACCTTTCAAAAGCCCTGTGCCTTTACGGAGCGACGGAGACGGGGCTGGTTGAACAGCCTCATCAACATCCATCTTTTCTGCAACTGGTCGATCAAAGTCGCCCTTAAAGGACTTAGGTATAGACCACCTCACAGTTACGCCTAAGACATATTTCGTATCTAGCGCCTTACTCTTCATCGGTTGTACCTGCCTGTCCCAGCATAAGCTCAAATCAACTGGGCCGCGTTGATTTTCTGGGCGCTTTGCCTCTATCATCATGCCGAAAAGATACAGATCAAGCTTATCAGCTTGTCCTATATCAACCAGATCTGTCACAACTCCTGGGTCCATGCTCGGCCCTGGATTTTCAGATTCGTCAGATTCCGCTGCAAGTGGAAGATCAAATGGAGGCCACGTATTCCGAGGTTTGATGGCTATCAATTTGACCTCTATGAAGTACTTGTCTGCAAGCTCGAATGTTCGTTCGATGGTCCCGGTCCCGGCTGTCATTTTTCGCTTCACGTAGATCTGATCAACTCCGACAATGAACGGTTCTAGATAAAGAACCTCTCGAGAAATAACTCCGTCTCCAATGTGTTTAACTCTCAAAATGCACGTCTTTGTCACCCTGTACAGCTCAGTGTCCGGTGTTTTTCCGTCATTATTATTATAGTGGATCGAGACTTCGCATCGACACTTAATGTCAACCTTGACGCCATCTATTTTCCCCATGAAGTTGTAGGATTCTCGTCCTGGAGCATTTAATCGGATGTCTGTGACATCGATTCGTAATGCTCTCTGAAAACTGACTGGATCGTCAGGTAATCGATTATCGATGGCCCCCCGAAATTTGGATCTAGTGTTCTTGAGCTCAAAGGGTTTTGCAGCAACCTTGCCGTAGAATAAGGAAGGCTCGATAGGCTTTGATATGCCTCCAGCTATAGGACGGTTATGGCTTTCTCTAACAACTCCAAATGGGTTTCGCCTCGGTGATTCACTCAGGAAGCGATGCTGGGATACGGCAAACCCAGGAGTGGCTGCTCCAGCAGCATTCAGTCTTCGTCGCTTAGCAGGTCGTCCTTCGTCTGCTTCATCCCCTTCTTCCTCTTCATCTGCATGGTCCTTCTGAAAGATATCACAAGCGTTCACTTCGTCTTCCTTCTGCCGTAATTTGCCTGTTGATCTGGCTAATCTTGAGACAGCCATTCCCATGGTCAGAGAGAGAAGTGCCTTTCGAATGTTCCTGTCAAGAAAAGGCTTCTGGCGTTTAAGCGAGATATATCGTTCGAATGCGGCCTCCCCGGCGCCTTTATGAGTTAGAGACATGGCTCATGATTCAAAATGTTTCAGCCTATGAAGGGCCACAAGTATACAAGGAAAAGTTGATATCAAATGCGACTTGGCGTCAGACTTCAGTCCCAAGATATTTCTGACCTTCTAACACAGTATCGAGCCAATCAGTTCCTTCCAACGGCTGAATCGGAGTCGAAGATGAGCTTGAATAGGTCAATTGTATGGGATTACCAAAGCGGGCGCGTTGGCGTGGTTGTGGAATTGAGATATCTCCAAGTTGACCGTGGTAGGTAGTTATAACAAGTAGGTAGGTGTAATATTGACAAGAGAATGGTACGAGTCGAGCCGCTGGTCTAAACGCGTGGAAAGTGTCAGCTCCAGGAACCAGCCATGCTTCAACAGAATATGTGAGGTTGTTGGCGAAGGTTTCGATTTATCGTTCCTTCCTTATTATCCCCGTCCTCATAGGCTGTGGCTGGTGATGAGAGAAGTTCAAGTACGTGATTGTATCTATAATCACGTGATTGACGTGACTAGCTGCATATGCGGGGCTCTTGGCAACCGCATTCATCTTACGACCGCCAAACTATCTCTAAAGGCATCCATCCACACAAGACAATACCCAACATCAACGCCACCATCCAATCCGGATAGTTAACTAGCGAATCACTTACAATATTACACATATCTGGCTTGCATCCCGCTTGTGTGGCTGTCATTCTATACTTCACTCTACACCAACATACACACCTGCCGACATCTAGAGACAAACAATGGTGTCGCTGCGACGTACTGCCCTTGCTCAGCACAATAGCACCGTGCAACGCTCTGGCCGGTCTAGAAAGCTAATATCATATGCAGAGCCCGACACAGATGATGACGGAAGCTTCAGTGACTCATCACACGAAGGAGATGCCGCTTCACCTCCACCAATTCGCCCTCGCGCTTCCACTAGTGCTCGTGCTCGCCCACAAAGAAACTCTACAACACAGTCTCGAATTAGCCCACGCAACAATACCCGTAAGCGTTCTCAGTCCGTTGACACTGCAAACTTCGACCATGCTCCACAGAAGAGACGCAGATACTTCAAGCCCATATCCAAACCTGCCAGCAACTCTGTCGACGATACTCCAGCACCCACTGGTATAATCCCACCATGGCAGAATCTCCCGTACCAAATACTCGTCGACATCTTCCGATACGCCAGTTGTCCTCTCTACGATGATACTTTCCAGTCTCTGCCATCTGGGAAATGGCTTCTGGCGGTCGCTTGTCTTTGCAGAGCCTTCGCCGAACCTGCTTTCACCGTCCTATATACATCTCCACCTTTGGCACCGAAGGACAAAGCACACCTGTTGGTTGATCTACTCAAGACAGAAACAGCAGCATTAGCTTTCGGATACAGGCAGAAGGTCAAGTCGCTTCGGATTGATGTAAAGCAAGTTGCGTATTCTATGCCTGGGCGAGGAACATTGGATATATTTGGCTTGATTAAAGACTTGCCCCGTTTGCTGGACTTGGAGTTCTACCACGAAAAGGACAGAGCACCATATCGGGAGCTTGATGCTTCAATCAAATGGAACTACTCCGCCGAGATCTTTGATGCATTGGAGTATATTGATCCCAATGCGGATCCATCCAGAGGCGACAAGACAAGTGTTTGTAAGCTGAGAAGCTGGCGATGGTCGTCTAGACTGGCAGAAAAGACGTATCCTATTGATTCGCTTCGAGATGTCCACTTAAGACCGTCATTCCAAGGTCTCCGGAAGATTGCCTTCATCAATTATCAGGTTCCACCAGTCCGGAAGGGAGCCACAGAGCCACCGAAGCAAGAGGAAATCCTAGCTGACTCGTTGTCAGTCCTCCCAGACTTGGAACATCTGATCTTTGAGTCATCGACACTTGTCAATGGCACATTGCTACCTCTGCTTCCAAAGAACCTTCGAACTCTTGAACTCATCAATTGCTGGGAAGTCACAGCTGAAGAACTTGGAGCTTCCCTCTTGACACATGGGAGCCAACTTCGCTGCCTGACGTTGAATCACAACATTTCACTTAGTCTGTCATTTCTACCTTTGCTTGCCGAGGCTTGTCCGAGACTGGAGGTTCTGAGGGTCAACCTCACCTACTACAATGTACATTCGTTCTACAACGACTCCAAGCCTGAATACGACAAGTTGATTTCTCCAGGTGAGGTACCTACTTGGCCTTCGAGCTTACAAACCATCGAGCTCCTAAACTTGCGCCAATGGGAAACGGATGCAGCCGAGATGTTCTTCCAAAGCCTCCTTGACAGTGCTGGGACTCTATCTGACCTTCGGGCACTAACTATCAACGCTATTCTGAACATCGGATGGCGAGACAGAGCATCTTTTCGAGACAAGTGGATCGGATCTTTGGATCGCGTATTCAAGAGAGTCTCTTCACCGCCTGAAGCGAACAAGGCCCTACAGAAGCCACAAGATGTTGCGGCTGCAGCAGATGTCGCACTTAGTCCTTCAAGCCTCAAGCGAAAGCGGGAGGATGGCGACGGGGAGAAGGTGGGGGACGCTAGAGGCAGCAAGCAACTCTCTCTCGATTCCGACTCCGGCTCTCACGTCACGCAGAATTCGCGCCGCTCCACTCGCGCCAAGGCTCGGAAGGTCGGGCAATACGCAGAAAGTCCTGACGTGTCAGAAGATGAAAATGATGCCGGCGTCCAGACAGAAGTCTCCCGACCTAGTAGTCGCGGCAAGCTATCCAGAGAATTAGCAACCTTGCAGCAGACTGCTGGCAGAGACGGCGTGGTAACACCACCAGATACCGACAGTGCGGAAGACTCAGATGGCGTGCTCTTGTTACGGATCTCTAAGGGCAAGGGAAAGGGCAAGGAGGTCATTCAGGGCATGTGCGAGATCTTAAAGGTGCGGATCGACAATTTGCGACCGGCGGAAAACCCCGTCACGGAGGCGGACTTCTTAGACGAGGAAGCTCCTGGAGACGATGATTGGAATGGGGACGACCAGGCGCTTGAAGGCTATGCGTGGTAGGTGTCGGAATGCGGTGCATTGGAAGCTGGTGATTATGCATGGTGAAGTTCTTCGTGTTATACTCCTGGGAGGCGTGGGCAGAAGGCTGCGGGTTTTTATGCTGTGTTTATGGCGTATACAGGGGTGGTTCAAAGTGGAGGCTGGGGTGTTGGACGCATCAAAAGGAGTTCTGGGTGGACATGTTGTGAAAGAAAAGATATCTATCAGGAGCTCACGGCAAGCTTTTGCACTAGTGTATGATTTTACTGCCTGTATGATACTTTAGAAAATCTGATCATAAGAACCTGAGGATCCAGCTACCCCTGCGGAGTGCTTGTTGCCGCAATGGTAGAGATGATCTCGGTAGTCAACAAAGATGCCGATAATTCCTGCACCTTGCCACGCTCGCCGCCCACCCAGAGCTTCACCGTTTGCCCAACTCACCCCAGATTGTCCTTGATCATGCGTGCCAGTTTCTCGTGTCATCTAGTCTTGTTCCATCCAATCTCGTTCCAGTGTTCTTTCCACTGCTGCCAATATTTTCTGTGATACTTCCAAATACCTTTCGATCTTAACTGTATCGTCACCGATCATCACATTCCTCCCAAAATACTTCAGAAATATTGCGTTCATCGGTATCCTGCACATGCATCAGTTACCCTCCTCAAAAAGAATGAATGCATACCAGGAGAGTACTTTGCCGCAAGTACCACAGGATCCGAATCCGAAGGACGCACGCCATTCACCTCAGCATTGTAGTTTGAGACGAGCTTAGCCATGCATATTGGCACTGAAGTGGCGCGCATGAATGTCTTCTTTCGAATATGGAATTTTAGGCCGATCGGTCTGGCGTTCGGTTTGTACTTTGTACTTTTTGAGAAGTGTGAATATTTTCTGGAATACCTCGTATGTTCTCCAGCGCCAGCCGTCATTGGGGGATATTAAGCTTGCCCGACATTCGCCATCTGTGATGCCGGTCCCTATTGTGAGGTGGAGATGGGTTTCTTTGAGCAGATCCTCACTCAATTCTTTGCCCTGTAGTCCAGTCGTGTCAGTGATGCCAGGCTCACGAGCTGCTCGTCGTTGCTTACCTCGATAACGAATGCCTTGTAAAAAAAATACGCATAGCGAATATGTGCTGTGTGACCTCAAGCCCAGATAGATCCATGGTATCGGCATCGGTACTCCGCGCAGTCAGTCAGTGATCGTCTACTACCATACTGACTTGTTGCTGGAGCTAGCCGGTTCGGAAGGCTCGTGATATTCCGGCTCGTTGTCATCATGGGTAGGGAGGGATTCCTCGGACATCATAGCATGACAGATACACCTAGTAAAACCCTGACTCCCGCCGAGGTCTTCGATAGCATTACTACCAAAGACGAACTCTGCGAAGTTGAGGCATGGTTCCAGAGCCGCTCTTGACAGTGTCATCTCTGTTAGACTGACGGTTGTGTCATTTTGGAGTAGTACAGATAGATTCTCAATGTACCATTCTGTTGGGCTTTCGAGATGATCCGGTACAGTCACGTGACTTGGAGTATGTCGCGTGACACTTGGCCAGCCTTGGCGTGTTGATATCTTATATGTAGACAGACCCAGCCGTAACTCAGCTCTCTAGTTCTACCAATGTTGAGATATCATAACCTACCTACCCATATCAGTTTAATACAATCTTTCAAAGAATTTGCGAGATTGATCGTTTTGGAGTGGTATATCTTAGTACAATGAGAACATATGCTCTAATGGAAGCGATGGGCGACGTGTGGGGAGATACAGCAACGTCACGCATCTTCGCACTTTCCTCGAAATTGTCTTGTCTTCCTGTTTTCCTGTCGCAGATATATGCATCTCAATCTCAACTGTACCTACATACTACATACTCAAAATGAGCGCCTTTCCTTGCACGATATTATGTTAATTGTTTTAAATACTGATATTGTGAAGGGCCTAGCCAAGGATGACTCAAGAACAATACCCCAGGTTGAACTGTAAAGAACTACGTAAAGAGCTATTGACAATGTGGCATTTACTCCCTTGTGATCTTAGCATTAAGCCCTCCTTTACCCACCTAAGCGATACTTGTAACAACAAGTGAAGATCAGACGGATGATCTAATTGACGATCTGACAGGAGGTGTGAGTCACGTGGGCATAGCCCACGTAAATGAGGGTCCAACCCTCACAGATACAGATATCTGTTCCTACAAATCCAGACCCGAAACACAGCATCTTTTGTAGTTACGAACGTCTATAACGCCCCTAGAGGCTCTACGGATGCAGGAGAAGCCGT
>MU254190.1:0-22919 GCA_019669825.1 Calycina marina
CTGGTCACACGAGTGTGATGAAGTGTGGTGCATTTCCCGAGGCAGATGCACTTCGGCAACTGGTGCCAAAGCTGAGCCATTCCGGTATAGCTGTCCTAAAGACGGCTGGATCCGTGTCTGATAAAATCAATGAATCAATAGTCCCGCTCTACAATTAAGGAGCTTTTTATACTCCTTCTAGTCAGGGAAAAGTTTCGAAAGGTCACCAAATCTGTGATGGTGAATATGGAGCCACACCATCCGCACACGCTGCTCGACAAATCAAGTAGTCCCAGATCGGTCAGAAGTCCAGATCTCCCTGTAAGAACATGAACGTTCTTCGGTCTTGGCAAGTCACAGTTAAGGATGCCTCAGGCATGAGTTCAGGGGGCTAGAAAAATATGAGCTTCAAAGCGAGGTTTCTTTCCTTTCCTTTCCTATCTTCATCTTTTGGTATCCTTCGTACCAGGCATATGAGTAGTCTAGAATCGATATAGTATTGCACTCCCATACGCCTCTACTGATACTATATTGCTCGTGCTGTTACATCGCCTTGACTCAGTGGTGGTCGCAAATACATAAGCAGCTGCGGAGATTACCTACCGGAGGATAGAAGTATATATTTCCTTACAACCTCGGAGTGGTGAGCAAATGAATTCCACGAGAACGACGAACCCGACATGAAAATGGTACCCTCCCAGGGCCATTACGAGTAGATAGAACGAGGACAAAAGGGATGGACATCATTGTGGCCAGGATCTTTCTCAAAGCCGGTTGGATATTGTGAAATGGAGGATGGTATTTCAATTATGCTCCACACTTAGGATTAGAGAGAGCTTACTTGAGCTAACGGGCAATAACTTTACTGTACTTCTTACTAAGATATTGCTTTTTGCCACGACTATAGAGTCTATCTCTTAGACTAGTCAGAGATTATACATTTCATTATACTAAAGCCTCAACGCCACGCTTTGATGATGCTATGCAAGCTGCTCTAAAAATAAAAATCCATGTCTCCCTTGTATCATATTCACCTCTATCGGTCATCTAGTAACTCAAAAGTCTTTTTAGGTGATCTCCCTTTGCACAGTCACTGGGCATCGGCGGGAATCTGCCTCCTTTTCGTTCCCACACGTTGACGAGCATCATCACCGTATCATAACAAGTCTCTGCTGTCCTCTGAAAGCCCAGCTTGTTCCACTCGCTTTCTGGGAACCGACTCCGGGTATCATCCCATATCGTCTTCCAGTTCAGCATAGCAATCTTGAATGGCGATACGACTGTCGACAAAGATTGCTGAGGGAGATGTAGCAGCGGATTGTTGTACAGCGATCCCCATATATGAGTGTAGAGAAAGTGTATGAGCATCTGCAGATCCAGTGCGGTGAGATGGCCCTCTTTCAAGACTCTGAGATTGTAGTCTGCCGATTGGGCAGACGTGAACAGACTCATAAAGGCGTCTTTGATCTTCATCTTCCGTGAAGGAAACCGCTGGGCTATGATGAGCTGCTCGTAGTTTGCTATCTTAAAAAATTGATCATCGGATGGGAAGGCTAAATCTATCTCAGCCCATTGAAAGCGTGGGGATACGTTGTTGAATACCCCAAAGGCATTGTCCAACATCGTAGCAATGGTTGCAGTGCTGTACAATGTTAGGAAGAAAGGTGACATGGCAGGTTCGACTCTTACCGGATGTAAGATTCTTTGAGTATCCAATAATTGAATGATTGCTGATCGTTAATCACATAATTCGGAGAGTGTTGAGCGGTTTGCATCTCTAGGTGATGCATAATCTTTGTAGCGTTAGCTTTTATTATTTGCTTGGGGACTCGCAAGTACTCACAGCGACGACTCTTGTAAATCGCTGTTGACGAATCCTTGTGCGTGCAATAGTGTTACCCGTCCAATATTGTAATATACAAATAAGATATGCACCCTGTAGCTCCTCCAACTGACAACGCTGCCACTCCAAAGGTGCACCTTCACCCGGTCTGATATAGGTCCGATCAGGTAGGTCGTACTCATCGCTAATGCTAGGTACAGAATAGATATAGTGCTCTACAATGTCAAGCAGTAATCTTAGCTGCGCTATATCACTCTCATCTGCTGAATACTTCAATCTTTGTCAGCGGGGGGATCCAATGTTACACAAACAGGGTACTGTCCGGTACTCACCATTCCACCTAAACTCATCAGAGCCAGAACTAAAGGTATAGCGGAGGTGCATGAATTGAACGTTGGCTCGTGGACAATCGGACCATGATGGTGCCAGTGCTTGAAGTAAAGCTTGATCCATTTCAGCATATTCACCCCAGTGACGGTCCCAATTGCGTCGACTAATTCTTTGGGAAGCATGTTCGCCTGGTGTAACGTCTGAGCGGAATATACAAGCTTCTCACGTATTTCGAAAGCCCTCGGCTCCATAGCGTTGGGATCTAACAAGCCATCTGGGCCTGGCATCATGAGTATGTTATCTCCCCGCATATCGTAGTTGTGTGTTTGCCGCTCAAAGTTGTCAAACTCCAGGTTCCTCAGAAATACGTCTATATCCGGACCCATTGACTGCCCATATTCATCATAAGGTGGTACTGAAGTCGAAGACATCGCGCCTACTGGCTCGTAGCCATTGCGCAAGGCTACAAGCTGAGAAAATCTGGCACTACTGGCTGAATGCGGTTGCGGGCTAAGGGTGACGTCCTTTGGGAATTCTCTTATAAAGTCGGCATCGCTGGGGCGATTGAGTAGAAATCCGATCGAGTTGCGATCTGACCCACCCATATCTTGCGCGACAGTTGTACTACCTGGTGTTTCGGGACTGGAAATAGCTGGCAAGCAGATATATTAGCATAAATCATAGCCAGACATCATATATGCAACGTGCGCAGGATCCTTCTTACCTGCCGAACGACTTTTGACACACGTCCTTCCGAATTCCTGACATTTCCGACATGGCACATTGTTGTCGCATTTAACCTTGAGACGGGAGCACTCGTTGCACGCATGTCTTTTCCGGCCCCTCTCTAACGAACTTGGGATCGCTGACGTCCCCCGACTCTCGCAACGACTGAAGTGATCCCGCAATACATCGCTGAAAGAATCGACGGTCAGCAAATTGTTCCGCGTTTCAACTGGCGCACGAGCTGACTTACCTGCGTTTGAATGTCTTCGCGCAGAATCTACAGCTGTATGGCCGGTCCCCGGAATCTGCATTGGGATCAATGGCTGTTTAGCAAAGTCCGAATGCTGTAGCGGCATGACTGCAGCAGCGTAGAGAGCACATACGCTGTTGCTGATGGCGGAGAAGATGGGCTTTGCGCCGAAACTTCTTCCCGCACTGATTGCATGTCGACAGGCTTTGAGCCTCCATCACGTCACTCCCATTACCCTATTCTACCACGACTGCGACGACTGCCGATAATTGTTGTGGAACATGGAGTTAACGAGCGCCCACCATTATTTTATTGTTGTAGGAGACTCCAGTCTCCGGCTACTTAGACCTAGGATAGTCTGATAAGTTGTGGGGTTGTCGCTCCTTCGCTCTTCTACTCTATATAGGTAGTCAATTGCCTTGGACCTCCCGCCTCTCCCACGAAAGATCAGCTCTCGCGATGCTTTTAAGGTTTATGTGAACTGGTTTGCGGGGACTAAGCCAGAAGCTGAAGAACTAGAGCTAACAAGCCAACAGAATGGGGTAGTTTCCACTCTCCTGTTTTCACTTCCACGTTGGAGCAACGCCTGTGCCTATCTGCAGCTCGGAGCGGATTCATTTTCTACCAGGGTTCAGAGTTCAAGTAAATCTTTATTCGAAAGAAGAAATCGAAGCTAATTAGCGGCAGCTACAAGATATCTCAGCTATCTACTCACGTCTTCTTATTCTTTCAGGAAATGGTTATGTCCTCTTTCCAATTCTGGAATATCAGAGTCGCTAGAAGGTCCAAAATCCCACGACTCGACGACCTTTCAGGTATCCAGGCGGCCCAGTGAATGTTCAGTTTCTACCAAGCGGTGTATTTTCAATTAGACGTTGGAGGCGTGTGTCAACATCCGTTAATGCTATGTTTGCGCCAAAATGACGAACGGGGTCTTTACCAGGACCCCAGCCAAGGCTTGTCCGCTGCCCTAAGTTTTTTACAAATTCATGGCAAAGCTTGGATCTTTAGGCCGTTGTAGTCCCATGGACCTACAGAGTGTTTGCATGTCTTTCAGCCAGCGCTAGGCTTCATGATCATCAAAATCGTGGGTGCCAGGAGCCAGGTACGAGACACTACCGGAAGTATTACTCGACTTGGTTGATCCACTTACGCGATGATGTGGCTCAATACTTGCATACCGATGTATGCGGTTTCAAGGCGGTCACTCACGGCTGAGAGATTCTTCATGGGAGGCCTGAGGAGCTGCTTGATAACCGTGCAATGCACTATAAATCAACCAATGCCCTCCATCAGGTTGATATTGCTTTTTCAATATCGGACCGTTCTAACGTTTACCCATGGTATAGAGAGTCCTTACTGGTCTAATAGATATACCGACCCGTGATGGCCAGTGATACTACACGCCTCTAAACAGTCGACACCGCCTGCAAGCCACATGAGTTTTGGGGAATATTACCACTTTATCTGAAACTCCACATCAATGAATGCCAACCCATGAACAAGAGCGAGACTTGCACGGTGTCAATCGAGCCGTGTCGAGTGTTCGCTTGAGTATGGTGACTGGGAACGACGCTGGAAGGGCCAGCTCTTGTCACAAAGAGGCTCCTGGGAGCGAAGACTGGAGAATCGCTGTGTAGCACTAAGAGAAACATGCCAAAGAGTCCTACGAAGTGATACATAGCCTTCTCTTACCGGTGAAGGCAGCACTTGAGCACAACAACCGCATAAACGTTCCATCACATTCCTGGTAGAGTACCAGACATGACATTTTCTGCCAGACTCACTACTTCCTGGTCGTGATAATGGCGAAGTTTTCGAGATACTAGTAAGCAGTTATCTCACATCATTGTCCGCGTTGTTCTGCGACAATCTGACTGGTTGACGGTGTGTTCTTGGATGTCTGGCCGTCACTATGCATAGTAGCTATTTCAACTTCCATTTCCGACCCGGCGGTCTGTCCTTTGAGCCTACACACACTTTCTCTAATCCTGTTCACCACACTGACGTATCAACGCTAGAACTTTGCAGGTCATTGGGCTTACGATAACGCACTTGGCGTTCTAATGCTCAAATTCTACACACAGTTGCGAGACAGGTGTGAGACAGATGTGAGACATTAGGCAAACTTCCCACCTTGGCGCTGATGTTTCTTGGAGACTTTGTTGAACACTTCACATCTCATCTCCATCGCCTAAAGTACGCTAGCTGAACAGGATGGGATCTTGGGGCCTTTTGGAAATCAACGTATTGAGTGATTCGCGCATGCGTCTTTGGTCGAGCTCGGAAGAAGTGCACTACTCAAAAGCACAGAATATTGCGGTGGGAATCGTACTTGCAGCAATCCCTGTGAAAGAAGTCCTCCTCTTGAACTATCATGGCAGAGGCAAAGCCGTATGACTCGCTAACTTCGAATTCATCCCGTAGTGAACAATTCCCGCCCCTCAAGGGCCACGGAGAAGGGGTCTCTTCGACATGACTTAGCCATTATTTGTCTAGAGACGAGGCACAATGACCGGGGCTCTGTCATTTCGTGACATATGTTACAAAGCATTGCTGTTGGACGCCCTTCAAGTCGACCTGGAACTTGGTGGCACAGTTGTGGCACATATTGACGCCTTCACCTGGCACAAAAGCATCTTTGCCAAGTTCTGCCACGGGACCTTCCACAATACAACCATTCTGGTCAACATCGATGCTGATTATCGATCCAAAGTGAGGATGTATGGCACCATGCTTGTGTGCTGAAGGGTCCGTCTTCCACCGGTCTTGGGAAGAATATCGACTATTTCATGATCATAAAGCTCCCCTTCACCACCCCACATACAACTTTATGCTTAACCATCTGGTGGAGAGCCTTGTTGTATACTGTACCCTTGAATTCAAGCAGATTGAGGAGCAACGAAAAGTCTTCCCCTTGGCGATACTTCTATGGCTATCCTGAATTCCAGGGTACTGAAACCTGGTGAACAAATTTGCGAGCACGATGGCCCAATGCGGAAAATTTCGAGGTCGAACTATATCGGTGGCCACACCAATCGGTCTGTATTTGATCATGGATGTAGTTCTTAACCAGCGCTGTCGGATGAAGCATTTCGCGGTCGGTGCAAGCGACATGATCAGGTAGGTCTCAAATCGTCAAGAATGCAGCGATATCGAAATTCTGGTGGGTTGTCCTCCTTTTGACGGACTTGCGAAGAATGGCAAGTATCTGCGTGCAGTTGAGTGCTAGCAGTGCGGCTTTTTCACAGGACAGAGGTTCCGAAATAGAAATGATGAGTTCTGCTGGAGGCTTTCCTAGTGCAGAAGATTCCAGTGCGACGATCGTCTGAGACGGCAGCGCCGCCTTTCATAAACGTTGGGTCTGGGACACAAATCTATTTTCGCATGGGCATAACGAGATATAAAATTTGTTCAATGCTATACCTCGATCCGATGGCATCTACGAGTCTGAATTCGCTGGGTCCATGAAGTTATTTGAGTAGCTTTGGTTACTGCACAGCCAGATAAAATTTGAGTTTATTGAACCAATAACAGAAATTTGTTGGTCGGTATAGTGAAATATGCTTGGCATTTACCTGGAAGGGGCAGTTCTTCAATAGACCACAATATAAAGGAGATGATTTCGACAAATATAAATCTCCTCCAAAACATAGTAGTGAAGGCTAGGATTAGCTAATTCCCAATAGTGTCCGCCAGTCAGATTGTCTCAAGACAGTACAAACATTGATGTATACCATCCGCTTATTATCATTCCAAGAAACCTGGCCGGTTAGGTTTTTCTGCGAGTTCAGAGTGAGTTTTGTTTACTATATAAGACGTGCGTACTCAGAGAGCCTGTGACTCCATCGCAGTGACCATCCTCTGCCATCTGATATGTCTCTTCACTACGGCCACAGATAAGAAGGTCTGGTTGGAAATACTGTATCATAACCACGTGCTTGCGGAATCATGCTGAGTCAGCACATAGTATATCATGGAGATTAACTCCCTGATACCTCTTCTACTGGCGGCTGGACAGGTAGTTGGCACTGCCTCTCTGGTGAGCACCTGCTGTATGTACTCTTCTCATGGCCAGTGTCGAGGAAAACAGCTTGTGCTAGTAGGTTCGAATCCTACGGCTGCCAACCCAGCATGCTCAGGTCAACAGCGTGGCTAGTAGGACGACAGATGGACGGCTTGCGCACTCGACTTCCGACGCCCTTAGGGCTCGACAACTCTCGCGCGGCTCCGGTCACAGTGGCAGATGGGATTGTGCTGGGGGCGACCACGGGCGGTGGTCAGCATAGGAGGAAGGTGGCTACAGTGAAGCGTTCGTGCAAGCCGGCAGCAACTCCTCAGGGGTTTCCTACCTCAATACAGCCTCGATCGGATCACCTAGATCTCAGATTCAGTAACATCATACACAGTACAACAAAACAAACACACAGCACACACAATTCTGCGGATCTGGGAGAGCATCACCACTTCCTGTCACCGCAGTCCTGCCCGGCAGATTCTTGACCCCTCATCGAAACAACATCACCAATTTACAGAGCACACAGCAGGCACTTGACCCACAAAGGGCACACAATCACACGATTTGGGGAGGGTCGGGGTCTACGGGAGTTTGGAGTTGCGGCGGTATAGAAGAGGCGATTTGGACGAGAGAGAACGTTGTTGAGAGGGTTTTTCCCTGTGAGGACCAGGGGGGTCGTGGAATCACGGTTGCTGTGGCCAGCGGAGTTGCAACATGGCTTCACTGTGGCCGTAGCCCACCAGGTAACTAGAGACCGCAGACACAGGAGGACAGTTGATCGCCGAGTCAGAGCCTTATACTAAAGTCACAAACAAAGCACTTCTGTCAACGGATATGTGTATGTGCGTAAATAGAAGCCAGACGGCTCAGTGGAGGAGGTTGCTGGTTACACGAGTGTGATGAAGTGGGCTGCGTCTCCTGAGGTAGACGCAGCTCGGCAACTGGTGCCAAAGCTGGGCCATTCCGGCATAGCTATCCAAACGGATGACGGGAACCGTGTATGAAAAAATCAATCAATCAATGATACCTCTTCTACTTCTTAGACAACAATACCAGATCATTACCAACCCCCCGATAGCTATCAGACTTACTCACTTGAGTGTTACCAACACTTGTCAAATGGTAGCACCTGGTTCAACAGTGCTCCTATTGTCTCAAAACGTCTGGTACACTCCGAATTCCAAAGGACTAGGCTCACAAATCTTCTCTCAAGCTTTGTCGGTAGAAAATATTGCGAAACTTTCTAGTTGCTGTGCTTTTCATTCTCAATATGCCATACTGTTTAGTACAATGGATGTATAGACTTCTGCAAGCCAGAATTGCCTCTTCAACGCTTCTTTCAGTTTTCAAACCGACCAATGTCATTCGAGTCTTCACGGGAAATCTTCACTATGTCGCTCACAACGCAAGTATGTCTCTACTCAAGAAAATTATCTCCAACGCTTTGCCAAATTCTTACTACCCCTATTTTTACCGAGTTTTTTCTGCCCATTACACCTCTCGCTCTCCGTTTCCTGCGCCTCTGAAAATCCATTCCCTGCTATAAATATTGCCAGAGTTCAGATAGCCTTTTGGCGAATTGCAGCAGATGGTAGAATTCGGCGTTGGCATGGCGGAGGTTGATTTCAAAGCTCGCTGGATCGGTATCAAATTGCCGCCGCGTGGATCTTAAGACTGCCGCTTCGCAATATGCTGAAGTCGGCGGTATGCTGTTGTGAGTGATATGATTGAGAGGCAATGAGTAACAGTCTAGAAGATCCGTAGTGAACTCCAGGAAACTGGCAGTTATGAAGAAGTCCAGCAGTTGAAGATTCAATTCGAGGGAGTGAAACGATCCAGTCTGGATTTGCTGTCCTCTACAAATATTCTGTTCTTCTCTTCCACTAGATGTCACCCTCTGACTTGCTAATAAGAGTAGATTCTGGCCTGGAACAAGTTGAAGAGACTGTGGCAGAATGACTGCAGTGACTGTGGAATGGATGTCGCAGAGCTCTTCGCTTTGAGACTGGTGGCTGAGGGTTTCAAGGTAAGTTTTTGAGTCGATGAACGTGTGACAGGGAAGCCTTGGGTGAAGTCAAATGCGAGCTTATCGCTGTTCTTGAGGACGAATTGCAGGATTGGTTTTGCCATCCTGAGATGATGAGGTCTGCTGTTTGATGTTGGGTGGTTCGGTGGTTGCCTAATGCGAGCTGGAAATGGTTTAGTGGGAAGTTCTGAAGGTTTTATTGAGCGGTGTCGGGCGTGTGCATTTGGTGGCTCAAAGGCAAAGATATGATGTGATTACCGAATATAGCAAGGGCGTGAAATTGAGGGAATAATTGTGTCAGGTGATTTGAAACATAAAGGTGAAGATGGATGCCGGCTTCATTTTTCTGACGCCTATTGTCTGATTCGCGTTTTCGTAGAGTAGTCGGTGGGTGGAAACTGAGATGTTGTGTTAGTAATCCTCGCTGCCAGGGAACGAAACATTCAAAGTCTTGAAAATACAGCTGTCAGCCGTCAGCTGTGAGTCTGCGGAGGCTGCTATCGCAGATACCAGAACTAGTGAGGTTAGACATTTCTCTATTCGGATATCAGCTCGTGCACAGCTAATTGAGACCAAGTCTACCCTCCCAAGTAAAGCATGTCACAGTTCCAAGGACTCCATGGACATCTCGTTGGTGGAAAGCGATTTGCATTCATGAAAGTAACCCCTAGCAATTATGCTATTGTGACCCTCACCCATCCAGCAAAATAACCATTGAGAACAAGAACACCGGATGTAGCCGTCATGATGCGCCCTTCTATTTCTTCGCAGCAGCAGCTTCATCAGCCTTATCCTTCGCTCTCTTCTCACGAGCACCCTGGTTCTTCTTGTCGCTTCTCGAATCCCTCAGCTTTCTGTACGCACCACCCTCGATCGCCTCTGGCAGCTCGCTGACCTCAGAGAAACCAGCATCAGTGTGGACGATTGGCAGACCACTCTTCATGTTTTTGACATAGTTCTCTGCGGCGGCCTTGAGCTCATCCTTGGAGGAGTCCCCATTCTTGGTCTTGCCGAGCTTGCGTGGGAAGAGGATCAGTCGGGAGCGGTATTCCTTTAGGCGGGCAACGTTGGCTGTAAGAGACTCGACGGAGAGGTTCTGGCGGCGGGGATCAACGGAGATACCGATAGTTGGTGCGAGCTTGCGGGGGATTCCAGCTTCCTATAACATCCTGTTACCTGCTGTTCCTATCTTATTCTCTCCCAAGTCTACTGCATACCTTCAATTCGGTGATGGTGAAACCACGTCCGGCACGAACACGGCGGTTGTACTTGATGGTTGGGCATCGGACAACAGGTCTCAGCTTGTCAACAGGTCGTGGGGCGACTGCTGCAGCTTTTGATAGACGAGCATTACGACGTCTCAGCTTGCGACCGGGCTATATACAATGTTAGACCTTTCTTCTTGCTTTTCCCGCTGCTTGTGTGTTGTTTACCTGGTCGAAGTGAACGCGAACTCGTCGTTGCCAATCCTTGCGGAAGTCTGCCCTTAATTAGCATCTATTGAATGCGCAAAAGATGTCCAGAGATGGTGCATACGGTTGTGAGATATTTGGACGTTGTGCTTGATCGCCATTTTGTCGGTTTGGGCGTCAAGAAGTCGTTTGTCGTTGAGGTCTAAAAAATCCTGGCTCGTTTTCGACGAGAAGGTGTGCCAAAGATTTCGCTTAGTGGGGTGGGGCCACCGGCGACGAATTTCGTGAGGCCTCAGGCAAACTAGCCATTTACACTCACGTGCTAAGCTATGCCGGTAAGAGTCTAGCGTTGCACGGACCAATCTAATGAATTAGTTAATATCGGAATATGATCCATATTGTTATTTTTGTCGTTTTCTGCTTCATACTTACCTTCGTGACAGGTCCCTAGATCATGAACTTGGGGCTGACAGTGTAAGACCTTCGTTGCATATCGAGGCGTCGAGAACTGTTGAACATCCTTCGGGATTTTCATCGGGGGAGTTTTTGATTGCCACCCTGCAGCATGACGCAGAACTCATTACCATTTTTCATTGAGATGCTCAGCTAGTTGGATCTCGAAGAAGAATACGCTACAATTCTCAGATGAACTCCCATTGCTCTCCTGTGATCTATCACGGAATCTAAGGGCTGTCCTGCGTGCCGCCAGTGCTTTGACCACTGCTTGCTTGCTGGACAGCAGTGTGCGAAGGAAGCCGTGTACGATGATCTATCGTTCGGTGGAGACTGTTGCGATGGATTTAAGATCTCTTGCCTACGTAGGTACCTAGGTGCATACCAGCTGCATAGAGAGAGAGCATCGTCGATAAGTAACTGTTCACTGATCACTTCTTCTCTTTATGTCATGGTATTTCGTATCGGTGTTGATCCAGCCAGAGGTTTAGTTCAAGTCTTGTGCCTCCCAGACTCTCCCTCCCATCTGGCTCAATGGGTACCTCTGTCTGCTTCTATACCATCCCATCCAACTAGCTCTCCTTCCTCTTCTTCTAGCGTACATCTACTGTCTCCCAACAACTATCCTCACAATCTAGGTTCCTCACAATCTAGGTCTCTGTAAAACATTTCCACACAAAATCACGTGCATTTAAATCGCGAAACCCAAAATTGTTGCGCCGAAAGCTGTCCTCGAACTACTTCACAGCAGTATTCCCAACCACCACGCTCCTTATCGTACCGCAGCAACTCAATTGCCTAAACACCAATTGAAACACCTCAAAGATGACGCGTGCACAACAAACCGTATCCATAGGCCTGCTCGTCAGCTCGGTACGTGCTCTTCTTCCCTCTCGCCCCGATCGTCAATCCGGGAGCTAGCTCACATAGCATAGCTCTACCTCGCGCTCCACCTCCAGCTCATCCCTCTGCCAAATCTGATATCACAGGAGATATTACCTGTCGTACGTAAGCCCAAAACTGCACGTCTGTTTTGAATGGGGGAAGAAGAAAATAGCTAACAATTGTAAAGCTGCCCTTTTGGGCCCTCGTATCCTTTGGCGCATATCTGCTGTTCAAGCTCGGCTGGGGCGTCTTCACATTCAACGATGTACCAAAAGCACACGTGGAGCTGATGAAGGAAATTGATCTTGCGCGCACAGATCTGAGGACTATGGGTGTGGATGTTGATTAAGCATTTTGGCACGTTGCATGGAGTTCGGCTGCTGGAAGGACATGCAGTGGATGGTTTATGGGATATGTGCTGGCTATAGAGCAGCTTGGATGGATACCATTATTATGCATATTTGGGCGTGCGATGTATGTGCTCTATGGGTATGTGCTTGGTATCTGGTCCTCTATGTTCTGTGTACAATATGTGTGCTGCCTGAGCCATGTCCAGGCATCTAGGTCTCTTAAATCCAATGCATCAGAAGTCTTAAAGTTCCCTTCTTTCTCTGGATATTCGTTCTCTGATCTCTGCAGCCCTGTATTGCGCCATCTAACCACCAGCCTCCTCCCTACGTTTCTTCTCCTTCAACTTCTTCTCAATCTTCATAAACTCACTAATCCCCACCGGCAACCCTTTGAGCAGCTCTTCCTTCTTCATACTACTATCCAGCCCTGTTCCCTCCCACAGCCTCTCTCTTCCTCCACCATCATTCCCACCTCCCTTCCCCTCCCATCCGCCATCCTTTTCCCGCTTCGGAACCTCTTGCCCCTGCTGTGCGTGGAGCTTGGATTCTGCGAGTTTTGTGGCCGCGGCCCATTCTTCTATGTTATCGCGGTAGGCGTCCCACACGCAGTTTACGCAGCCGCTCATGCAGCAGTTATCTGGTTCTTCGGGGCGTGGTGGAATGAGAACGCCTGCTATTTCTTTGGATTTTTTGACTTTATCTGTGCGACGCTCGAGTGGGGAGGTGAGACGTGAGGAGAATAGTATTGGAGGATCTGGATCAGAGCTGGAAGTAATAGATATGCTGGGTGTGGAGGAGGGAGAGGCTGTTGTGGGCGGTTGACTATTTATGGTAGCTTGAGACTTGTTTTTTGACTTGAACGTTGCACCGGTCTGCTGAGGATCCGTGAGGAGGGAGGTATAGTAGTCTCCAACCGATTTTGCGCGCAGTTCAGGTCTGTTGTGAAAGCATCGGACAAGTGTGGGCTTCGCAAGACGGGGGAGAAACCGCAATTCCATGCCTGAGTTCTATAGTACTGTATTGATAAGGTATAGCAAGTATAGGTTATGGCATTGGGAATTTGTTAGACATGACAAAAAGCTCTGGAAATCTTGAAGAGAGGCGGCGATCTTGCGGACCTCGGACGTCATTGAGGCAATTCGCAGCTAGCCGGCCAGCACATATTTAGTAGGCAGTACTGAGTCACTGTTATACTCTTTGGTGTAGAAACCAAAACTTTTTCCACCGGTTTAAAAATATTCCATCTTTCTTAAGGTCTTGCACTTATTCACTTGCAACTTTACACGACTCTTTTTGATTTGCTCTCAAGTCAGCCCCACCAAAAACGCGTTCTCCTCGGACACGCGACATTATATTAGCAACCAATGCACCGGTATTGTTCATGTTCTCGGCCCCGTATTAAATACGCTATACATCGAGGAATATTATGTAGAATGCACTACTGTATACAATACAATGCAACGAACCCCGCCCAAGCGACGCACGGTATCGCCGAGGGCAGCAATCCCCATCAACGCGGCGAATACACCAAGTCGCATCCCAGGGCCCAAGAATGGCGCAACTACTCCTCGCAGCGGCAGACCCTCTTTTGCCTCCCCTACTAAAGCCAGTCTTTCGCGACATAACCATCAATTGCTGCACAAGACTCCCCCAGCTGTAGCACTCATAAGACCAGGAAGCAGAGGACGGAATTTAGACGAAGTTTTCTCACGAGCATTGGAGAAAGCGCGGCCGAGTGTAGAAGCCGGCGCAAGCAACGTAGACGAAGGGACAGATGGATCGACTACACAAGAACTGGAACGACCGGATGAGCATCCATTTTTCAATGCGCAGACACAAGGACCTGGACCCACACGATCATTTGGAGGCAAGCTTGCTGTGAAACCGAGGAGAAAATCTGGATCGTCATTCAAACAGTCTCCGACAAAGGCTTTCCAGGCGTTGGTGGAAACCGGAGAAGTGGACAAGACAAATCCGTTTGTGAAGACGGGCTTGAGAAGATCGCCTATTGGTTATCAGGATGTGCCGGTGCTGAGAGCAAGTCCTGCTTCGAATGACATAGGGAATTCTTTTAAGAAGACTGGACTAAGGAGATCCCCGAAGATATCGCAAGAACAGCCAGGAAGTCAAAATGCTGCCGATCCGTTTACGCAAAAGGAGGTCAGAAGGTCACCAGTGGGATCACAAGAAGTATTGGAGGAAAGCACATCTCTAGGAAACTTACCAATAGGCGCTACAGAGGATTTGCCACAAGATGAGAATATCAATCCATTTATGAGGAAAGAAATAAGGAGATCTGGCCCGCTAGACCAAGCGCCACTTCAGCAGGAAAACCCCAATCCACTTCAGTCGATAGGCTTAGGACGGTCTCCAACATTTTCAAGACCGTTATCATCTTTGCAGAATCATACACCAGCTGAGACATCAACAACGCCCAAAGAGACGCCTCCACGGACCTCGATACTCGGGCTCACTCAAGATGTTGTAACGCAGGTAGAAGAAGACAACGATCAAGAAAACGAGCTGCCTCTACCTCGTCTGCGACCAGGTCAGAATTCTGGCCCACTGCCCAGACCTCCGATACTGAGCGATCATCCTGTCCTTAGCGATCCCGAGTTTTCCAGGGCTGTTGAAGCAGCGCTGCAAAGCAGTAGCCCCGTACCGTTTGTAGAAACATCGCCTTCGCCATTGCGTATCTCACAAGTCGAAACAAACACTCAAAAAATCTCGGGATTGCTAGAAACTGAAGCAGACACTCAGAACTCAACATCATTCTCAAAAGCCTTGGAGGCTGCTGTATTCAGTAGTCCATCACGACGGATTCGACCTCCGAGTCGTCCTATCTCGGAACCAGCTGAGCCTATCCGGCCGCAAGAACGTCATATTGCCACAGACCTCCACAAGCTAGATTCGTTGGTCGACAATGCTATTCTCCAGAACCGTCTGCCAGTCCCGAAGTCTGTCAACCCATCATTGCGAAGTCCAGCACGTCGACCAAGACAGACTGTATCGCCGCCTGTACGCCTCTATTCACAGACTAGAGCGGAATCTCGGTTTCGATATAGTCAGAGAGAAGAGCCGGAACTGCCTCCAACACCTACCCAGCTAGGTCTTGACGATCCGATAGTCACAACTCCGCCCTCAGGAGTACATGATTCGCCACGCAAGAAAGTAAAAAGGGATAGATCGCTCGGCCAAAAGCTAAGTTCATCACCTCTGAAAGCTAGACATGTATTCCCGCAAGAGTCACAAGACCTGATGGAGCTTGCCGTGCCGACAGATTCGGGAGCGAAAGCGACAGGAGTTGTACCACGACGCAAGTCAGCCAGGTTTTTGGTTCCTGTAGACCCATATGCAGCCAAGAAGGAGGCGAGAGATACACTCCTGAGAGAGCTACAGCAAATCCAGCAAGATATCAGTATGGCGAACAAGGAAAACGAGAGGCTGCATAGTCAACGTGAGACGCGGAAATCGAAGCCTGTAGATCCTATAGATACCGAACAGCTCGTGGCAATGCTGCTTCGCTCAACTGCACCAGAACCAACGGCCAACACTGGATCGAAGCCTACAAGCATCTTCAAATCCATTGGGTCATTTCTGCCCTTCTCATCTCGTCGTAAGCAACGTTCAGCAGCTGCGCTTGTCAAGAAGCATCTCTCTTCACATCTACCCATTGCCGCCGATGAACCTCTTTCATATCTCCAAGCTTTCAGTCCTCTAGTATACACTTCGAAAATCACGATCTCGATGCCAGAACAAGACTACGATATTTCCAGCCAAGAATCTGAAATGGCTACAGTACAGCACCACGCCATCACTACTTCTCACCCATCAGGGCTCTTCCATGCACGTTTGAATATGACTGTAGATAGCGCTGTGCCCTCCATCACCACCCTAGAGATTATGAAACTAGATTTCAGCGCGGAGCGCGAACTCGGTACTTTTGTTCGTCGACAATGCGACCCCGAAGAACCACTACACAACAGTATCGGTGTTGTATGTTGGGCAATGGGACGTTGGGTAGAGACTTCCATCAAAAGGGCGATTCTATGGTGTAACATCACCCATGAGCTTGGCACGGCAGAAGCACGTAAGAAATCCTTGCAAACGAAGAAGAAACGCAAGCACGCGAAATTCGTCGAGGAAGATGAAGAGGATTCGGAGAGCAGGATATGGACGAAGAAAGATTTGGCACCGCATATGGGTCGCTCAGCTTTCGAGTTGAGTACGGACGAGGTAGAAGTCAGGTTTGAGTGGACGGTTGAGTTCGACTGGTCTGGTGAAGTGGAGAGCAAGATCTCTGCTATTGTGAGAATGCCAAGCTCCTGTAAGTTTTCCTCTTCACGACTCTTAATCTCAGAAGCTAATAGCATTGCAGGGCAAACAGGCGACGAATGCAAGAGTAGGAGTAAGATACCAGAAGTCTTTGATAGGCTTGTAAAAGCCAAGGGACCATTGGTTGCTGCAAGAGTAATTATTGGATTGCTTATGCCATATTAGCTGGACTTACGATTTTACGAACAATGAACGATATATATGCTCGTGATACATTCATTTCCCACCTAGGCTCTCACCAATAGCAACAGTCAAAACAGCCAAAAAAAAAAAAAAAAAAAAAAAAAAAACTATACAGCTCAAACACTCCTGTAGCACACTCTTAACTTCACATCCTGGGAAGAACTTGCTATTACAAATCTCAGTCGATTGCAACTCGTGGTTGGGTTGTAGTTCGCGTAGAGGCGCCAGTCACTCTTCTGCAATCAAGCCCAAGGGAGCCAAGAGGAGCGCAGCAGGAGCAGAATTGTACTTAAGGAGCCATGGCTCTGCTTGTGCCGAACGTACGAATACAGGTAATGCTGCGAGCTATGGTGGTGACTTGGCAAGGGTGACCCGTGGATGCGATCAATGACTGTGGATGCTAGAGAAAGTACGGTATTGGAAGACCTGGTTGATGGGAATACGCTGATTTATAGACTCTTGAGTTGGCTGTTCGAAGTTTTGTGAGACTGGGTGGAGCGCAGATATAAGAAGGGAGAGGACACGAGAGGCCCTGGCTCTGGCTCTATGTAAGCTAAGACCGACTTTGGAGTTGCCGAACAGAAGCATTGAGCTGCTATGGGAAATCGATAGATTCGCGCAAATAGTAAACTCATCGTGAACGATTAATTGTTATAAATTAACTCAGTGTTAGATACTTCACCTATCTAAAGTCAGTATTAGATGAAAAAGCCAAAAGAAACCAGAAAAACAAACAGATTTCAACCCTACTAGGCTGATTGTTATTGAATAGGATTTTTAACTCACTTTAGAACCAAGAGGTGTGAGCTCAATAAAGTAGTAGAAGAAGCAGTCCTGGTCAATAAAGGATAGTCATACCTAAGGCGCACCGTCAAATGTCATTTGCTGGTAAGATTGACAAACAGTTTACTTATTAGTATTGCTTATAGGAGATACAGATGGGCTTACCAATATTTGGATTACAGAATGAATACAACACTGTACAAAGGAGTTGGACGTGAATGAAATCTTTTAACAGAATCCAGGTGTCTCTCCCTACTTGCAGTTAACCAGAATATATGCCCAGCAACAAATTGCAAGAGAACACCAACCAGTACATGTAAACAAGTCTCCAATCAACTCCCAATGATGCAGATCACGATGAGCCCTCAAGACCAAGCGCGTAGGGCTGCGGATGATAACTGTGATCCTTCTTTTGGCTGCGCCCCATTTCCATCCTCCTTGAAACCTCAACAACTGTAAGCACCAACATACAAGCTACAATAAGTGCATTCTCCCTCAGAAATGACTCTTTGGAAAAGTGATTGTCTTGTCTCTGCTTGTAAAATCAAGTTGAGATCAAGTTGACGAAAATGGCGCCAAGTCCTATGATTCTACTCACGCCAACTGAAGGCATGGCACCTGTGTTCCTTGGCTCACCATACCCATCAACACAGCCTAAATGGAGCCTCAAAATTCTTATCTTTCTCTGGGCCACACAGGGCATACTGCTGCTGTGGAGAGAGTTCATCGGGTTTTGGGGACTGGTCGGAACGATGTTGCTAGGGGAGCCGTTTAATTTCTTGTGAGTCCTCCTTGGCATGCTGATGAGGATAGCACTGAGCCTGGGGTAGGCTGTATCTGGCGAACAATGTTGGGAATTTTGTCTTCTTGGGATATATCGCCACAGAGATGTATGATTACAGAAAAGACATGTTGGAGATCCGGGTGTTTTACGAGAGACAGGTCCAGAAGACGGTTTTTGTGGGAGCGACGATTGCGTTCTTGCTTGCTAGAGCTGGGCTTGGAGCGGTCCTGGATTTGGAGTTTCTGGCGTACATCTTTTGGAAGGTGTTAATCTGGTAAGTGACTTGCGGAGTCAATTATAGTCCGTACTGACAGCTTCTAGCTCGCCTTTTGCAGTATCTCTTTTCTACGCCAGGTGTCTGCTTAATGCCGACATCAGAGGTGCGCTCGAAGAGGATCGAGTTGGGATGATGCAACGTCGCCATCTGTCGCCGGTATGAAAACTATAATCCAGCCTGCTATCTGGAAAGGAATGAAGTTTGACAATATGACACCAGAAACTTGTACATCCACATCCTGAACTCTTCAACGTAAATTGAAGTTCCCTAAGTTATTGAGCGCGCCGCACCACCACAAACACCAAGAGTGAAAAGATATCATCTATTCTATTCTCTTGTACAGAGCTCTAAAGATCCCTTGGTCCTCCTTCAACAACTCTGTAGGCTTGCCGATCTGGAAAATCTTGCCTACATCCATTACAGCCAGTCTGTCAAGGTTCATAATAGTGTTAAGTTTGTGCATCAAGGAGAGCACAGTGTGGTCTCTGAAGTCGTCGGTCATGATGCTGACCACCAGGTCTTCATTTTCTCTATCAACTGATGATATTGACTCATCGAGAACCAAGGTTATGGTCTCATCTTCCTTGACTAGAGTTCTGCCAAGCAGAATAGCTGCTCCTGGCCTTTAGAGAGCGAGATGGAAGAAATCTCTGTGTTTAAAAACTGTGCAATTATCCTGGCGTCTTCCCCATAATCGTCCGCCCTTCCATTGCCTGAGATAGCTTCCCACACTTCCATCCCTTTGAGAGCCAGTATGATCTCTTCGTCAGTGAGAAATTTCAAGGACGTCAGAGACATGTTGAAACTGATCCTGCTAGGCAAGATTATTGGTTCATGTGGCAACAAAATAATGTGTTTTCTAAGCGTATTCGGAGAAAGATTGGCAATACCAACGCCATGGACGATGGCGCAGCCGTTGGCAACTCAAGAAGACGGAGGATCGATGATGAGAAAGAAGTTTCCACTGCCGATGCAACCAGTGATCTCCATCTTTTTCCTGACTTAATGTATACGGATATGCCATTAAGAGTGGAGCTGTGTTGATATTATAGATAGCAACTGCTTTTTGAATCTTCACTTGCCCGGATGACGGCTAGCCGGCCGGTAACTCTCGAGATAGATTTAGTTGAGTCTCCGCAGTGGGTTCTATCTCGAGGCTCTTCAGTCGAACAATAGCGGCTGGTGAGATTTCCAGCGAGGTCCAGGATGTGATGAGTTTGGCGAGCACCCTGTTGAAATTCAAGACGCTGACTAACGCGACAGCAAACGCACCAGCACTACTCCCATTTGGGACCAGTGTTACCATATAAACCAATAAATGGTAAAGCCAGTGTTCAACATATATATCCACAACGAAATTCAGCCAGCGTGGGTTGCAGTAGAGCAGGTAGTGCGGCCGCTGAAACATACTTGAAAATCAATATTCTTGTCATGAGCTGCTGATTCTCAACAAACGCTCGAATAGTACTAGTGTCGCTTGTAGTCTCTAGAACATGGTGTACATAGGAGACTTTGCTGCGATATCCAGATGCCGCAGCTAACGGGAGGTGTGTATACAATACTTTTGCAGATACTAGGCAGCTTCGGCTGTATTCTCAGCAAGGTGCTTAATTGATCACAGATAATCAAACGCTTTGACGACTCAAGTTGGTTTTTTGGTAGCAGAGTAAATACTGCCGTCTGTAGGACTGGGAAGCTGCTGTAGTCAATGGAGTGAAAGCGGCCCGGCTTTTGGCACCTCCCAAAATAATGCCCCAGGTAGCAATATATTGTACAATTGCCGACCTAGTGGAATATATAGCGATGGGCATATGATTGTCAAGCTGTGATATGTTCTGATTGAACCTGCTTGAGTTTTAGCATCATCGTTTGAACCATTCCACCGAGAGATCACTCACTTATTAATGATAATTTAGGAATCTATCTTGGTGAAAAAGGACATTGGTGCACTGACTACAGTTAGCAAGCCCTGAACGAGATTCAAAACGAGTTTTACCTCAACACAGTCTTCATTGATATAAGGTGCAAACTTTTGAATGACCTGGCGGTGACTTTGACGAACATAAACATGAATCCTATAAGCTTCACTATACTTCAAGAGTTACGACTGGTGACTACCAAACGTCTAGGCCAATGGGAAATAAGTCGAATACAGAAAAAACTGGATATATGGGAGCCATTCCTTCCGCCTGCGCGATTACCATAAGTAGATGATGATGATGATGATGATGATTATTTTCGTCCTTTGTGAAGACCTCCCAAAGGGTATTAGGGCGTGCTAAGCTAGTGATTTACATACAAGAGTACGCCAGAAAGCAAGTCAGTGGAGCGAGCCAGGAGGGCTCATATGTCTTCTGTTATTACATAGAAATGCCTCCCCCGCCGGTCGGGGAGGCTACAGTTGAAAGTGAGAGGGGCTTTCCTCTGCTTGTAGGCTCTAATAAAGAAGAGCTGTGTGTTTGGACGATAAAGGATTCAGCCCAGTGCCTTGGCCCGCAGAAAGCAGCCTATAAAAGGAACTCCGAGGGAGACTTGTTGAGTGGAGTGTATAAGATAGAGGTGATTGTTAAAGGTACCAAAGAAAACAGGAGACAAAAGAAGTTTAGTTGTGCAAGTAGAGGGTTCTAGCCCCTGCTACCGAGTGCACACTTTTGTGTAGAAATTAGTGAGTTGTAGAAACTCTGCAAATCTCTGTGGCTCATCTATGAGCCGCTTAATATAGGACCATCCCACTGACGAATTCCTAGGAGGACTTTTGGGCTTAAAAGGCCAACTGTGCAGATATCTGAAGATCTTCTTACGGTGTACAAGATAATCGGGTGTTTTGGGCATACCGCAGCTGCACTCCAGGGTCGCGTTATCATGGTTGAACTTAGTGTGGTACCAGCTGAAGCCACCATGCCCATTCCCATAAGTAGAGGAATTCCATGAGATCAGGTTGCCAAGAAAAGAAGTTCTAAATAGACTAGTGAAAGAATGAGCCAATATCAGCTTGCTTGCTTGCTTGCTCTCTCCCAATGGCGAGCAGAAATCTCTCTCTCACAAGTTCGAAGTAGTCGCAAAAGTACTCGACCTACTTTCACCCAGGCTTGCGCTTCCTTGTCCCTCGTTAAAGCATGCAAGTGTTGCAAAGCTTCACAATTTGATATAGGAGGCTCATGCTCTTCCTCATCGCCAGAGTCTCCATTCAGAGCTGGATTATGAGCCTCTGCGATAGATTCCACAATCTCTAGCTCCTCTATTATATCCGTCATGAGCTCACTTCCAGGATTGGTAAACCCTGCTGTGGTAGGCACTTGCTCAATGGCTCCTCCTACTTGTAGTCACCGCAGTCATTCTGCCACAGTCTCTTCAACTTGTTCCAGGCCAGAATCTACTCTTATTAGCCAACCAGAGGGTGACATCTAGTGGAAGAGAAGAACAGAATATCTGTGAAGGACAACAAATCCAGACTGCTAGCCACCATTCTTGGCCAGACATGTCCGTATCTTATATAGGAATGCTAATCTTTTCTGGATTGGCCATTCACATATCCATGTAAAGAGGCATTCCCTTGTTGGCACCCAAAGATAGAAGAGTTCGCGAGTTAATTACCATGTGAAGAGTATTTCAATGTGCTCTATTTTCATATGTCGAGTTAAGGCTGTAATCCATATACCGCACAGACTCCAAAATACACACTCAGGAAAAAATTAGCCATGGAGATACTAATAATCCATACATATCGAGCAACCAAAGACAGGCATGAGAATTATCGACATGAATACCTCAATCCTAGCTGCGCAGCTCTTACAGACTGCCTACTGCGTGACCCCTTGGCTGGCTGTCAGTTTCTGCCTCTACCCAGTACTTCAACCAAACAGCTAGGATTGTTTACCAGCAGTCACTGGAGAAGTAGTGGACGGCTCTTGGTAAGCAACATCCTCGGCGAATAATCTCTTGAAGTACCCATCCTCTTTATCAAGCTGATCGAGCCCTCCTTCATGTATATTTCTGCTCCCGTCTCCAGGCGGCTGGAGAGGTAGCTGGCACTGCCTCTCTGGTGAGCACCTGCTGTGTATACTCTTCTTATGACCAGAGAAGAGAAAGACAGCTTGTGCTGGTAGGTTCGAATACTGAAGCTGCCAACCCATCATGCTCAAGTCAACAGCGTGGCTAGTAGGACGACGGACGAACGACTCGCGCACTCAATCCCCGACGCCCTTAGGGCCCGACAACTCTCGCGCGGCTCCGGTCATAGTGTCAGATGGTATTGTGCTGGGGGCGGCCACGGGCGGTGGTCAGC
>MU254191.1:0-22917 GCA_019669825.1 Calycina marina
GGAGCCTCCGTTGGGGAAGAGTAAACGCATTGTGCGCGGGAACAGAGTTATGTGGTGGCGGTAGCGGTGAGTGACGTGGTCGCTACAGCTGGTCGCTACAGCTGGTCGTTGGAGCTGTAGCGCCAGGCGATACTCTTGCAGCCGTCCCGTGGCTAAAAGCCACATGCTGGGGCATTGTTTGGGTGATTCCTAGTGAATGTCTGTGATGTGATATAAGGTCACGTGGGCATCCACTTCGTTGGGGCAGTGAGGCTCGGCGGAACTGAGGCTTGGCAAGGCAAGTCTATCCTTCGGACGACTGCACTGCACAATGGATCAATATATGCCTTCCATTGACATGTTGCCGTAATGGCAGCGTATCTGCCAGAATGAGTAAGGCCAGGATAATGCGAAAGTTGCTCGGCCAGCACAATCCCGCCAATACTGAAACCATCGATACGAACCCCAGCTCACCCCAGCTTCGACCAAATGCATCGCAAAGCTCTGTGTACAAGACCACGGCAGCTATTTCTTGCTTGGATCGGTCTCCAGACGGTCGGCGAGCTGTTGTAGCAGGGCAGAAGATCTTTAAGATACTCCAGGTTAATGGATCCACGATAACAGAGGACCTGGATCTCCGAGCCATCATCTCCTCTTATGCAGTTTCTCACGACTCCAGTGCTGCCACAGCAGACCAGTTAAACATACGGGCGGTCAAATGGTCCTACAACGCCTTGGAATCTACCATTATTACTGCATGTGGCAATGGAAGGATCACGCTATACGACCTAAATCGCGCAGAAGAGGGATTGGAGTACGCTCGTATACAAGAACATGCTCGGCAGGTGCACAAACTGGCGATCAACCCATATAGGTGCAACTGGCTGCTGTCCGCTAGTCAGGATGGTACCATTAAGAGTTTCGATATCCGTGCTCCATTCATTGAGCGAAATGGACCAACCTTTCGAACCTGGAATACCTTCAGGTGTCATGCAGATGCTGTAAGAGATGTTAAGTGGTCACCTACCGACGGAATGGAATTCGCATGCTGTACAGACGCTGGAACTATACAAAAATGGGATGTTAGGAAGCCCACCGCGCCAATACTGAAAATCTCAGCTCATCAAAGCGCATGTTTCTCGGTCGATTGGCATCCGGATGGGAATCATCTGGTGAGTGGTGGTATGGACCAGAATTGCCACGTGTGGAACGTATCAAAGACAGCAGAACGAGGTCAGAAACCAAGACACTCTTTCAGTACTCCTGCGCCGGTATCCACGGTAGCCTGGCGACCAGCATGTTGGTCCACCACAGCCAACGGCAATAGATCTGCTCAGGTAACTGTTGTTTACGATGATTCTAGACATGCACAGAAATCTGCAGTCCATATTTGGGACCTCGCGAGACCTGGTCTTCCCTTCAAGGAGATCGAGCAATGGCGAAGCTCACCTACTGGGATGCTTTGGAACAATTCAAGAGACCTTTTGTGGAGCGTTGACAGGGAAGGCCATTTTACTCAGACAGATGTTGCCTTTGTTCCGCAGCTCGTCGATCGTCTAAGCCCCTCCACTTTCGCGTTTTCACCCACAGGTGACGTGCTCATGCTTTTGGAAGCAAGACAGGCGCCACGTCGAGTACGACCGCCCCACACGCCAGAGGCCTCTTCTGGCTTTCAGCCTGATTCAAACGTACCTATACTCAGCGTCTGTCGTAGCGACTCCGAAGAGGATGTAGTAGGGAGCTTTTTAGGCCCACGGCAGTGCAAGAAGAAGAAGCATCGGGAGCCAAACCATTTTTTAAGCACTACGCCTCCTAGCCACAGCGGTATTGAGGGAATTATGTCTTTGGATGATTCTGTCATGGTGACTGGTCTTTACAAACCTCAACAAATCATGGCAATAGGGCATGCGCCTTCTACTGCCGCGAGGGCGACCTACAAGTGTTTTACAAACCATTACCTAGATCGGTTAAGCGGTGTATTCTCATTAGAACCATTGAACGGCTTTTCGCTGTATGAACGCGTAAATTCTGCGATGGAGAGCTTTGCAAAGACCGCTGAAAATGCTGCACACTACCGCTTAGCCCAGACGTGGCGAACACTTGCCTACATGATATGCATTCTTCTGCTGCGGCGAGCTGAGCACCATCGTAAATCACGGCTACGGAACAGAAGACCTGCTTCGAAATCAAGCGCTGTAAATCCTGCGAAGAGCTCCACGTCTGCTACATCTCAAGTTCGTGGAGATGATACACCTCGACCTGTTACTAGAACTGCTCCATCGTTCGAAAGCCCGTTGAACCCTGCTGCAAATCTGGCCATGAGTAAAGAAATGGAAAGTACCTCCAATGTTGCCACTCCAATTGTCCGCCCTATACAAGATTTCATGATCCAAGAAAACAAACTAGCGGCGCCTTCACCCCTAGTCGAAGATGATGTACTCGATCTATCAGATACAGCTCATTCGCCTAGCTCTAAGCCTCATTCAATTCCAGTAGCACAAAAATCGCATCAGACTCCTGAGGAAAGTTCCGAGCAAACTTCTTCCAGTATTGAGGGCTATGACTTCTATGGCATGGAGTCTTTTACCCCCGTTATCGACTTTGTCGCACCTCCCAAGAAACAGCCACTTCGACTTGACTACTCAGAGAACACGGAAGTCGCAAAGAGAATACAGCCCAAACGACATGATTCTGGCGAAAGTTTTGCCATGTTTTCGACATCTGGTGAAACACAGGCAGGCAAGTACCTATCATCATTTGAGAGTGATGAGCAGGACCAGACACGACCCTCGTCCTTGCGGGAGCGAGTCTCAAACTGGGAAAATAGCTTTTCCTCCACGTCGGAGTATCGTGCGAGTATAAATCCGGACCTGTATACGGAGTCAACTGACAGCTCGGAAGAGAATCTCCATTTTAGTTCATTTGGAGCCCACAGGGCAGCTCAGAGAAATGGCTTACAGAAGCCTCCAAGGCCGCCAGTTTTTCGTATACAGGAAGCATCATTTCGAGATACGAATGACACTCGTCCAGCTATAGCCTCTGTAGAAGAGCCTGTGAGTCCTTGGTCCGTATCAACTTCTACTGATCCGCAGATCACTGAGAGCGATTACCTACCCTGGAAGGACGATGTTGATGATTTTGTGTTGGCGCCTCTGAACCCGTCAACTCTGGTTCAGAGGGCCATTTCGTTTGAAACCCAAACAGGGGTTATACACGCTTCCGCCATGGTACTGTTATTACAACCTCTGCTGCCAACGGGTGCCATAGACCACCTACAGGCCTCGGCTATTCTAGCACAATATCACCATCGCCTGCAAAGCATGAAGCTCTTCACCGAAGCATCTATACTGCGTAATCTCTGTGTCCCGACGTATCCGAACGTGTTCGCCTCATCTCAAGAGAACGTGAACACAGGCTTCTTTTGCACGGACTGCCACAAACCCCTCGAGAACGATCCCACGATTCCCGACTCGCAGTGGCAATGTCCGCGCTGTGGTCAAGCTATCGATGCGTGTGCTATTTGCCAGCAGCAAGATGCCGATGACCTAAACTACGCTGATGATGCTAAAGCTCAGAGTGTGCTTTGGTGGTACTGTCCTGGCTGCGGCCATGGAGGCCATACTGTGTGCATGGTAGCATGGCATGGGAACAACGAGGAACTGGGAGCCATGCCGTCAGATGGCTGCTGTCCGCTAGAGGGTTGTCTGCATCCATGCCTGCCAGGACCATGGCGGGAGGCTCGGGTGCAGGAAAGTAAAGCTGCGAAGCAGCGAGAAATGGACTCTGCGGTGAGAGAGAATGTGAGATCCGGCAGCTTGAGAGGGAGAGCAATCCGACCGGATTCGAGGGAAGTCAATCAAAGTAAAGCTGTGGAGGGAGTTAGAGTTGCCTTGGGGGTTTCGGGGATGGAGAGGAAGCGAAATGTGAAGATAATTACACCGCCGTGAGGTGGCTGAGGACGGTGGACAAGCAATTCTCAACATATTGCGTTTGGTGATGCCACAATTTCTGGCGTCTAGAGTTGGCGTTCAAAGAGATACCCATAATTGGCATTGATGATGCTGAGCCTGTTGGACCGAGTATCTACTGTATATCATGAATGTATACGGTCACAAAGTTACTTAAAAAACAGCACTGAAGACTTCCGAAGCATTCAGACTCTGTGCTATCAATTCACCGATAGTTCATAGTTGGTATGAACTGCAGTACGGTCTGGTATGGCCTCATGTTAGGATGGGAATATTACGGACATCCGGTCTTTGTATAGACTTTGTATACATCGCAACCTTCCTTTTTGTATGACCTATTGCTAATAGTTTACTTGGGATATCTACGACTTGCATAGATGCGAAGCTCCACTCAGAATTTCTTCCTCTTCTTTACAGGCTGTTTGCTCTTCTCCTCCAGCGCCCGCTTCAGTAGCAATCTCTTTTTGTCTGCCCTCTCCTCCACTGTCTCTTCTGGGACAGGTGTATCGTCTTTATTGACCGACCGGGCTGGACTTGCAGCTTTCACGGAGCCGGCCTTGCCTCGGCCCCCGATTGTGCCAAGCTTTTTCTTCGCTCTTGACGCAGCTCTTAAGGATGAGTCTTCATGTTCTGAGTTTTGGTCGGTGGAAGTTGACGTCGTAACTGCTTTCTTCTTTCCTCCAAGTGTTCCCAGCTTTCCTTTTGCTCTGGCTGGTTTCATCGCTAGTGCTTCATCCTCTGATGACGATGACGGTGGAGGGGGAGCAGCCTTCTTACCGCCAATCGTTCCTAGCTTCCCCTGGTTCTTCCCTGGGATTGGTGCAGGTTCTTCATCATCGGTATCTGAATCGCCTGCAAGCTTATCTGCTTTGTTCTCACTCGTAGCGCGTGTCTTCGGTCGCATTAGCAGATCGTCTCCGTCTTCGCCTGAATCTGAATTGTGATGTGTTATCTTAGGGTTTTGCTTTCCGCGCAGCTTATCCAAACTTTTAGACTTTGGTTGTGACTCGTCAGTTGTGTCTGCTTCATGGACCTGGATATGCTTTGCCTCCGAAGCAGCCTGTGAAGGTCTCCTTCCACCGACAGTTCTTATCTTATTTCCTTTTGCAGAAAGCTGAGGTCTTTCGCCACTCGAGCTTGGATCATGAGAGGGCTGCTTCCCCATTTTGCCACTAGTTCTGCCGACCTTTGACGGTTTTGGGGATGACACGATTCGCTGGGTTTCGCGCTGGCTATCTGCGACTTTGGAGCGTTGGGAAGCCGCTGCGTCAAGGTCATTTTCATCCTCGGAAGAGTTATCAACGGGAAGTGTAGCAGCAGCATTCTTGGTGATTTGAGAGCCAGTAGGCGTTGCTTGGACTTGAAAGTTGTCTTCTTCTGAACTTGACTCACGTGTTTTCCTACGGTCAGGCTTCGTTTTGGGGCTCGCGGCAGCTGTAGCTATAGCCCTGCTTTTAAGGCTTCTCGACAGCACAACATTCTGATCTCTAACGGCCTCCCACCAGCTACTCTCATCAGTAGGCAGTGTCATGCTGGTCTGCACGCCTATAGCTCTCTGATTATCAACGCCAAACATGCTTTTAACCAAGTTTGCGGTATCCAGTGAGAATCCACTGTCAAGATTCTGCCTGAATGCCTCAACATCAAACAAGTGTAACCCAGGCACTTTTTCGGTTGCTTTTTTACGATCTGCTTTCCGGGCACCTTTCGTGATAGCTTGAGGGAACACTTGTCCAAGGTCTAAATCTTGAGACTCGAATTTATCGAGCATCTTCTGAATGACATGATCCTTTTCTCTTAACAACTCAACAAGTCCGGCAGTCTTCTGTATATGGACGTGCTGTGTCCGCAGCAATGGGAGCAAGAATTGCGTAGTCATCATGGACTGAGGCGAACGATTGAGAATGAACGGCCATTCAAGTGGTGCAACCCCCTTAGGGAGATTGACTGTAATTTTGATGGTGATAATAGGCCGGCCCGAATCGACAAACATCTGAATAGTAGCTGCAGTATTTTTGCCCCCCTCGATCCCCAGCCTCAGCTTCTCCATAAAGATAGGTAGCTGATCGTTTTCAGTAGGATCTATACTGGTGCATACCTTCAAGCTACGTGACAACAGTTGCTTCCGCTCCAATGATTCGGTCCAAATATAGGTAAGGTCGGTCAGTTGGATGGTGTACGAGTTCGATTGGAAGCTTGCCGAAACAAGCATCGGTGGGATTTGATGCCCTTCGGTGACGTCGACCGCCAGCAGTTTCTTCCAAGCCGCTGCCATATTGACTTATTCGATATAATGTCCACGATGCGCAGAAGGTTGTAAACCTGCAGTGACACCTGCCAGTAGGGCTGAGATATAAATCCCCGAACGTGAGTACGATATATAGCCTTGAATAATGAATATGAATGAATATATTCCCTCGATATATGTGAAGTATTGAGGTATTGAAATATTGAATTATTGAAGTGTATAGGTGGTATTCATGAAGTCCATGAAGTTTTCATGAATATGCCACGCAATCGGCCTAATGCAGTCCCGCCCCGGATAATTGTTAAACCCCTCCGGCTGATTGTTATCGATGGTCAAAATCTGGGGTAGGCTTCTCCTCCATGCTAAGGCGCAACCTTTAATGCTAAACAACTACCGGTCCGATACTGCTGTTCCTAAGAGACACTTCTGACACTATTATGCGCATAAATTCTAACGTATTTTCATGAAAACTGAAATATGGGCTGTTTGGAGTAGCACATGTCCTGTCTTCCTGGACCGCAACCCCTGCGACAGAAAAAGCGTTGCGTGCGTAAATCACCAACTTTGAAAGGAAAACTCTCGGATTAAAGTTGCTCCACTAAGCATTAAATGCTTTGAGTATTTTATTAAATGTGTTTTGTCTAGCAGCTTTTAGGTTGCAGAAGTTTTTATTGTACAGAAAAGTCCAAGACGATTAATTGACTTATTCTTACACTAAACTAGCTAAGCTATGTAGAACTCCTCTATGTCTCTCCAAAGAAAACTAGATGCCGTACAAGTGTATAGCCTAAATGAAAAACTTTGGCCCACCCGTCTCCCCCATATTCAGCTTGTCCCCTCGCAGCCTATATAGTGCTCACAGGGTACTTACGAAGCCTAACCGTACAAGAGAGGGGAGGCCCATTGGAATGGAATTGTTTTAGCCGTCCCGCTTGGATCATCCACTTTGCCGTCGCCTGGCTTTGTTCTGGCTTAGTTAGAGTCGCACAAAAGTACGGCCAGCTCTCGTTCCTAGCCGCTCCCTTCTATGTTCCTCGTCCGGACAGAAGAGCAACAGGTGACGCGGGGTCTCTGTTCCCAGTCCGCATTTACACATCCCTGTTTCGTACGACGGCACTCTTGCCTTCTGCAAGAAGCGGGCCAGTTCTATTCTTCCTGTACGAAGTTGGACAAGAACCGTGCTTTCTGCCTTTTGGAGTCCTTTGTGCAGCTTTAGTATCTCTGCTTGGGCCGCTGTTTGATTTGGTTCCATTGTCCTTGTGGGGAGTTTTCCCATCTCATCACCCACGCTCTCGGCACCCTCTTCTTTGCTGCCTCCTCTATCCCTAAGCGATTAGGCCGCTTTCTCTTCCAGGCCTCTCGTACGACCCCTGGGGTATCCTTACTCCTTGCCTTGCCCTTCAGCTTTGAGCATGTTTGGATAGTTTTACACGCCCTCTGGATAACTTCGTGTATCTGAGAGCCTCGAATCCGCCTTTGAAAGGAAGCGATCCTACTATCTAAGTATAGTGTCACGATCTGAATCACGTTACCAAGGACCTTAGGCTCAGTGACGAATGTCATAGTAGAATCTTGGGCAAAACATCTTGTATATACTACTGGACGGTTGCTTGCAGAAGGAAGCGGGCCAGGGAATTACCAGGTGGCTAATGTCACGTGACTGTTATGATGGTGACGATGATGATTATTTCCGTCATGTGAGACCTTCCGAAGGGTATAGGGAAGTGCTAAGCTAGCGGTTTATATAAAGGACAGCACCAGAAAGCAGATCGTGGGATAGGCCAGAGGGGCCTGATGGGTGGCTATAACACAAAGAGACTACCCCCTCCGTGCAGGGTAGTTATAGGAAAGATCAAGAGGAGGCTAGCCCCAAGGAATTGTTATACAAGGTATACTGAGATGTTTCGACGCCCGTAAGGAACTAGTTCAGCAGTCTGTTAAACTAAAGGGGGCTTCTCGACGTTGTACGCCTGATCAGTAGTGTTCACAATGAGTACGGATTACATCGCCACGCTCTCAAGACCGCAACCGTGGATCAGCCACGCATGATAACTCACTTGGATGTGGATAGAATAGAAGAAATGGCCTCAGTTGAGAAGCCAAAGATGTGTATAGAAATCGCTTCATGATTCCTATTTAAGTACGGCAAATCTTACAGTCAGGGTCTGTAAGGGTTGGGACCTATATGGGTGCTCGGGCCAAGGCGCTCGCTCTGCACTGACTCCAGACCTTGTGGGCCAGACTGGCATTGTCCCAGAACCTCATATTCCATACAATTCTATACTTTTACTTGTATTTTTCAGAAGACTGCTTCTCTGGAAGATTCGGTGGATATTATACATGTAGATAAATAAGGAGTGAATCTGCCTTATGCCGATTTCTCATGCACTTCTTAATTGAATTTCAGAACCCATAACCTTTTGAGCTATTCGAGGTTTGGCCTCTCACAGGGACAATTCATAAGAGCATGAAAATACCTGAAAAAGCCATGAATTTGGCGAATAAGGCCCGTTAATTGCTGACAAAGATCAGGGCCCTACCTGCCAGACAGAGGTCGCGATTATCGCTTCGTAGACACGGCTATGTGCGTCTTAAATTGCGTAGGGGATAATGGCGTGTCTTCGGAGTCACTCCCGCAGGTATTTGAAATAGAGTATGCATAATGTGCATGACTAATACGTGCCTGCGTGTTCGATATATTGTGAAGCCGCACCTAACTTGGTGAATTGACCGCCTTGCTGCGTTTGTTGGCTTTGCCAACATGAATGGCATAATGGCGCCCTAAATAGCACTAGACGCTAGCGAGGACGGAAGGGGTAATGTAGTTCACAGGCCGCCAATGGCCAATTTTCGTTAGCATTATACAAAGCCATTGAATTTTTCAGCAATTAATTGACTCAACTATTCTAATTCTTCGGCATTTGAACCATCAGATGTGTCTATAGCATTTGGACAAGTTCGTAAGTTTTAACTAGTTTGCCCCCAACATCCACAGCGACGTTTTTGCGGCTTACTTTGCTTCGTACGACCCACACTTTCTCGCAAATCTGCTTGTAATTGTATATTGGCCTCTCTTTGAGCCCCTAAGTCTTGGATAGCTTCGTCAGTAAGTGACCCTCCTTCTTGTAATCGACGTTTCTTCGTACGACGGCTGAGTAAATCATTTGCTTTGCGAAATGCAGCGTTTTCTTCTCTTAGTAACGCTAATTCGTGTATTGCAGACGTCGCCCCTTTCGCAACCTGATCAATGCTTTGTAAAGCAAAGTTGGTGAACTATTTTGATGTCGAATGATCCGAGCCTTAAGGTATGTTGATTGAGATTATGTCTCAAGTATATTGCGTGGAGTTTTAGGTTCTCAGATCATAGGAGTTGGTGCTGGCGTTGTCGTTGGCGTACGAATTCGATCGTCAAGCTTGATCAATGATATCGAGAACATTGTCAAGGATATTATTAACCAGGTCTCTCTACGCAGTCAGGTTTACATCTCACCCGAAGCTCCTCGTGTGCCTATACCTTCGCCGCCTACTCGCACGAAGATTAGCTACGTGAAGAGTCACAATGATGGGAAGACAAATGATTCTGCTTACATCATGTCTGCATTGAAGAGTTGCAACGACGGAAAACACGTCGTGTTCAAAGAGTGAACTGAGTACTTTGTCGGCACGGCAATGGACTAGACTTTTTTGAACCACATGGACACCTCAAGAGACTGAATCTTACCAGAATTCTAGACTTTTAACGCAAAATCGTCTACTGGGAATACACAGACTACTGGTGAGCCATCCATTTCAGATTCATCTACCAAAATGTGACTTCATTCTTCAAACTTGGAGGAAACAAACGATTTCCACATTTCCTGGGGGGGGGGGGGGGGTGAACTGAATGGAAATGGCCAAGTGGTATATTTTGTATGTTTCATATAGTTATGCCGTTCGAATTGTCCTGGTCGGTATCAACCTATTGAAGAACTCGGTGGTAAACCCTTTTGCAGCTGTGGCAGAAGCAAGACCCCGGAGCATTTCTTCTTTTGCACAAAAGCCAAGGAAAAAAGGCATAAAATGCCTACAACTAGGAAGAGTACACAACACCCTAGACGGCCTACTAGGCACTGCAGAAGGCGGAGAGACGTTTGCTAAGTGGATAAAGCCAAGCTAGCATAGACTGGCCTACCACTCAGTATTTTCTTCGTTACTCCTTTCAACACCCCCCCCCCCCATACCGGGCCGTACTACATTACATGTAACTTGATATCCTAGCGCTTGCTGGAGTTAGCTGACTACAGTTCTCCTGTAACTAGTAGATCCTTCAGGGAAAGAGAATCTCTACTCTCCGGTTTTTGGATGTACAACGTGGTTTATCAACACCTCGTCAATATCAGCACCTCGTCAATTTTTTCTTGGCACGGAACTTTAAACGTATACAACTTAACATCAATGTATTAAATTAAATAACCTACTTAGAATCTAGTGAATTAGATACATCTATAGCATCTTGACAAGTTCGCGCGTTGTGACCAGCTTTTCCGCAAGCTCCACAACGTCGCGCAGATAGTTGCCCCTGCTTTCGACTAGCCCCCTCCGCACGCAAGTCGCGGCGCAATTCTTTGTCCGCGTCTTTCTGGGCCAAAATATCCTGTGCATCCTCTACTATAAGTGCTTCCCTTTGACGGATACGAGTCGTTTCAGCCCCGCGGCGTTTGCTTGGAGCTTCATTGGCTGCTCGAAGAGTGCGGACCTCAGCAGAGAAGAGGGTGATTTCATGGGCCATCCGCTCTGTACCTCTCGCCAACGCTGCGACTGTCTCGAAAATTGGAGTTGGCGAGCTCCCTTGATGGCGTGCAATCCGATTCCGAACAAGAATTGTATGCGAAAGGGCTTCGGTAGGGTTAGAAGGGGTTCGGGACACCCAGGAATAGGTATCAGCAGTAGACAGTCTAGAAGGAGTTGGAGTTCGTAACTTCACATCAAGCTTAGAAATCACAGCTTCTGGGTCGAAAGGCACTAAGCCAGCGCCACGGAACCCAGCCTGAGCGTTTTGAGCTATTATTGATTCTTTGTATGCTGCTGCGAAGGCCAGGAAGAACTCGACCTTCAAGATATGATTAATATAAGCCTTAACAAAGGTCTCAATCTGTCGACTGTACGCCCGCTTTAGCTCACTAAAGCACCCAACATCAAGTGGTTGGGTAAGATGGGACGAGTGGGGAGATAATCCAAGTGTTGTAATGTTGTGTGCCTTGCAGTACTCTTGGAACTCGGCCGATTCGTGACTCTCCTGCCCATCTAAGACCAGCATTCGATATGGCCCCTTTGCACGACCAGCAGTATGTTTATCGAAGTGATTTAACCATTCCAGGCCTGTCTTATTGTTTGTCCATCCATTGCTTGTCGGTTTAATAACCCAGTTGGGCGGGAGGCCGCCGTCGGTATACCAGTTCGAGAGATGATTCTTGCCTTGCACTACTAAAAATGGAGGAATATTTCAGCCCTCCCCATTAATACAAGCAATTGTTGTAGCCCATTCCCAATTGCCTGGCTGAACTGCCTTGCCTCTGCCACGTCGATCTGCACGAGTAACGACCATTCTAGGACAAATCACACCCATCATGAACCCTGTCTCGTCAAAATTATAGATATCGCAGTCCAAAACCCCATACTTCGCCCGCATGTTCGAAAAAAGTCGAAACCATGCGCGAACTAGCTCAAGATCTTCGCACAAGGCCCTTTGGAAATAGTAGACGCGACTAAAACGCGTCTTTAACTCTGGTTGTCGTTGTACGAATCGATGCGCCCAGAGCTTGCCAACGTGTTTCCCTCCTCGCGACTTCAAAATAAAATTCGCCATATCTTCCACACCAGCCAGCCGAGGCGCAAACCCTCTGAAATCCATATCAAGTATCTTCTGAATAATAACTTCCTCTTCTAACTTCGATAATTTGAAGCTTGCTGGCCGACGCTCGCCGATAGTGGTTCGGCCGTTCAATCTGTCGAGAAGTGTAGTACGCGGAACATTGTAAATTTTTGCAGCATTAGAAGGGCTAAGCTTTTTGGTTGTACGAATAGCTTCGATAGCTAAGATAATTCGTGCTTCTTGGGTTTGAACAGACATTAGTAGTTGTTAAGAAAACGCGTGTTGAAGTTAGGGGTGTGATAGTATGGAAAAAATTGACGAGGTGCTGATAAACCACGTTATAGAAAATGCTGGCAATTAGCCCGGCACGTCCTACTGTTGGCACGTGGCATTAAGCGCACGGACCCCGGATGTCAATTATACTACTACTAATACTACTACTACTAATACTACTACTACTACTACTACTACTACTACTACTACTACTACTACTACTACTACTACTACTACTACTACTACTACTACTACTACTACTACTACTACTGCTATCAGAAATACCTAGCTTAGCAGAAATACCTAGCTTAGTACAGTTCTAATAGATTCATTTATCCATTCATCTATTCATACTCGGTTCCAGCCGTCCATCATAGGGACAGCTATGCCGGAATGGCCCAGCTTTGGCAACAGTTGCTGAGCTGCGTCTACCTCAGGAGACGCACCTCACTTCATCACAGTCGCGTGGCCAACAACCTCCTCCACTGAGAGGTCTGGATTCTGTCTACGCATATATAAATATCCGTTGACAGAAGTGCTCTGTTTGTGACTGTGATATAAGGCTCTGACTTGGCAGCCAACTGTCCTCCTATGTCTGCGGTCCCTACATACCTGGTGGGATATGGCCACAGCGAAGCCATGTTGCAACTCCGCTGGCCACAGCAACCGTGATTCCACGCCCCCCCTGGTCCTCACAAGGTAAAACCTTCCCAACGTTCTCTCTCGTCCAAACCGCCCCTTTCGTGGTCCTATAAAACCAAAAACTCCAAAACTCTGACTCCACCGAATGGTGTGACTCTGTGCTCTTGTGTGGGCCAAGTGCCTGCTATGTGTCCTGTACATTGACGGTGTCACTCCAATGAGGGTTCAAGAATCTGTCGAGCAGGACTACGGCTGCAGGAAGTGGTGATGCTCTCCCAGATCCACAGAATTGTATGTGCTATGTGTTTGATTTATGTACTCTGTATGATGTTACCGCATCTGAGATTTGAGTGGTCCAATTGGGGCTGTGTTGAGGTAGGAAAATCCTGGGGAGTTACTGCCGGCTTGCACGAATGCGTCACTGCAGCCACCTTCGTCCAACACGACCACCGCCTGTATTCGCTCCCCAGCACAATCCCATCTGCCACTGTGACTTGAGCCGCGCGTGAAATTTCGAGCCCTAAGGACAATCCGAAATCAAGCCGCAGTCGCTTTCGAGGTTGCCGTCGCTACTCGCAAATCCATCGTCCTACTAACCACGCTGTTATCATGAGCACGATGGGTTGGCAGCTGCAGGATTCGAACCTACCAGCACAACCTGTCTTCCTCGACTCTGGCCATGAGAAGATTGTACACAGCAAGTGCTCACCAGAGAGTCAGTGCCAGCTACCTCTCCAGCCGCCAGTTCTAGAAGATGTGTTCAATTTCCGAATTAGTAAACTGTTAATTGTTGCGTAATAGTAAAATGGATAGTGTTAAAGATCGGTTTTTCGTTTGAAGCAAATTCAAAAACCTTAAGGCTGCCATAGTAAATTACGAGTACGCGCAAGGCTGTACTTTAACAGTAAATTACTTGGACAAGCCCGAACATCAAAACTTGGATTTTCTGCTACTTATAACTTTATAACAATACTTCCAGCAGTTAGAAGCCTCAAGCATATTAATGATTGAATACCAATCTTCAATTCAGTGTGCTCAAGATACTATATAACGCCGTATTTACGCTGCTTTTCGCTTTGGCGCTTGCTACCATTTCACGTTCTTAGAAAACGACCAGGTGGCGGACGCACTCACTCCCAAGGGTACACCACAGCCCGCGCAGGGCGCATGGCTGGATTTGAGGGAATGGCTCCCGTATGATCCCCACACAGCTCACTGAATCAGTACCAAATTCCTGCATGTTTGGCACTAATATTCAAGGTAGATCCTAGATCTTGCAGAGTACCATAACGCAACGTTCGCGTGCAGCAGGGTGCAGATACCCTTATAACGCTGTCGAACCAGCGACTCAGCACCGTTCTTAAACAGAGGGATATAGGATCAGACAACTGACATTTAGAAACAGTGGTACGGTCCGTCCCCTGTCCGCCAACAGCTTCTTCAAGAAACACTGGGTGGGATTAAACTTGCATCTTGACAAGGGGGCTTGACTGCTAACACGGACGAAAGGGCGGTGACAATGGTGAGGACATACCCCCGAGCGCAGATAAAACTGAAGTGGAGTAGTCGGATCAGGATATTAAATGCTCCTTTCGTATGTCTTGTGCATCATTACATGCCCTTGCGAGCTTTGCTGATCGCTTGGCCGGGTGTTGCAGGTTTGGCGATAGGGAATCTGTTATCAGTAACGATTGGCTGGGAGATGTCGATATTACTGATATGCCACGGGTGGACAGATTACTGTAGAAGTAAACGGTAAAGTGGTGAAGTATGGCATGCCGATGTCGAAACTCCGAACAGCTGGAACGTAGCGACAGATCGATCGTAACTGGATATGTTACGCAGCATATGATCTACCGCGGACTCCTCGATCCGTATACCTGGTCATAGCCAATTTTGGTTATAGGCTTACAATGTATCCAATTGTTGTCCCCGAGACTGATTACATACTTCCTGGCCGTGGACCGTGGCCCAACTTGATATGTATCTGGCGTACATCATCAGAACAATAGTTCCAAACGAGTAGCAAGAAATATGACTCAAACTTTTGGTGCCATTTAGAGTCGTTGAAGACTAGGGTCTTGATTGGCAATGCAGGCATTGTACTTCTATACTGTTGATACTATGCGCTATCTCCACTACTAGTACCCAGCCTGCCAACGAAAGTGGACTGAGAATGGGAGTCGCAGTATAGTCAATTGAGGGATTGCATACATTGGAAAAGACAGGGCAGAGTTGTCAGTCTTTAAAGATCTATTTCGAAAGCTGCAAGACAACGAAAGGCGAAGCATGTCGTAAGCATGATCGTCGAAGCTCTCAAAGGAGCTTGTACATTTGCGCTTATTTCCTCAACAGTGCGCATGAGACCTGTTGAACACTGCCTGAGTTGTGGTAGCATTCGAGTCTTCCACGAAGAATGGCACCCACATCAAGAATTGCAGCTGATGCGTCTCGGTTCCGGGAGGATTGTCAAGGGGTATGGGGGTTTGTGGATAAATAAAACAGGCTGACTTCAACTCGAACGGGCTTGCCTTTAATGTGATCTGTCAGAATGCAGCAATGCTGAGAACTCCTCATTTGATGAAAATACCACCTCAACTGTCCAATACTGGTTGTACACGTTCCGCCCATACAGTATGCTCGGCCAGATAGGGAGCCTTGCACGCGGCAGTACTCGAAGAAGCCAAAGATTCCACCTAGTTCCCCATACATGTGATGTAATTGTGCAAGGCAAATTCCTCCCGTATGCCCTAATGATAACAACGAATAAGATACAAAAGATCAAATAACAAAATGGTATCTTGAAACTCCTCCGCTGCGCAATGCTGCCGATTCTATCACCCTTGCAACCTATAACGGTGCAGCGCCTAGTCAACAAGCATTATTACACATCCCGTTTGTGGTATTGTAAACCGGCTGCTGATGACTGAACAGCGGACCATCTGTGCAAACTCCGTGAACATCTTCTAGGGTGTATATGGGCAAGTTGGTGTAGTTGGGGTCGAGTGGTTCTGGCTTCACATCAGGGTAGAAATATGGACTTCCGGAAGTGATGTTACTGTGGGTCGAAGCCCGTGGTGAGAGTTGGCCTGTTCCTACCAACTGAGGATCGGTACCGAAGTTGCGGCTGTGAAGAAAAATACCTTTCATGTCTGCGCTTGGGTATGGAGAATGCCTCGAGCTAGAATGATTATTCTCTTGCGCTCTTTGTCGTTGAAACTTGGCCCTGCTTCGGGGAGGCGTGTGCCGACTATGTGTAGGTGTTTCCGACTTGGCAAACTTCTTGTTTCCGGTAGCTCTGCGATATCGTGTGGTTGACTGAACACCGTCCCTGATGGCAAAGTCCTCCAAAACCCATTCAGTTGATTTCTTCGTCTCATCACCAGGCATCTTCCTCTCAGTCTTCTTGAAAGCCTGATTTCGTGTCAGCCAACAATGGAATAGGGGTTGAGTACTCTTACTGCATTCATGGAGAGATTGTGACGGATACTATTCATCCATCCTTTGGTGTCTGATGCACCTCTGTGAGTGTTCTCTCGAAACCACTGATATATCTCCTGCAAGACCATAGAATGGTCCGGTGCACTCATGAGAGCCCGGTGGATGAGTTTAGCGTATGGTTCATCAATGCCGTGGTATTCAGCTTCAGCAGCTGTCATCTCCCGAGAGCTGGAAGCGCTCTCACTAGAAACCTCGCTCGGTGGAGGAAAGGGCGTTTGGAAGTAAGAGTCACCCATGATATCGGCTTCCACCCTTGAACCTGGGCTGAGGCTCAGTCTGACGAATTGTCGCGGGTTGTTCTGGGCCTCCTCGGCTTCGCGGCCATGGTTGTTGAAAACCTGGTTATCTTCGGTGTAAGATCCGCAGACCGCCCCAGACGTCACGCCGGAGTCTTCAAACATCTGAGTATCATAGGGTACGGTACGTGGAGTTTCAATGAACACATTTCCTGGACTGGGCTGGGCGTAATGGATCGGGCTATAAGTTTGGCGGGGGTTTCTGATATTGAATTGGGGAGGCCATGATGGGGAGGCTTGCGAGAGAGACATCAGATTAGTTGCTGCGTCGGTGGAGTAGTTGTAGTCCCAAGGGTTGTTCATCAATGGTTGTTCGAGTGGATCTCGAGGAAGCTTATCGTATGATGACATCTGGACTGTTGTATGCGAAGGTAACAATGAGTTTCCATGATATCGACTGTCGGGGGACAAGTTATTGATCTGAGGCCGGCGTTGGTACTGTGATAGATGCATACTGAGGCCACGGTAAACAGACGTTGACGGGTATTGACTTGTACAAGAGGTGGAGCTTATCCAGTTTGTTGTTGTTGTTGGTGTATGACAATGCGATAACTTTCGGTCGGAGGATTGGGAAGGATTTGGCCTGAAGATATTGAACAAAGCGATATCTACATACTAGCCCAACGAGGTCATAATGCTGCTATGCAGGTTGGCAGCAGAATAACTGTGCCAACGCAACGGATTATGTAGTTCATAACAATGTGATGCAAGCCTCGTTTGCTTCGGATAGAAGCATAACAGATACCTCAAAGTCTAAACTGACCCAGCAGCTAGGAGCGCAATTGCCTGGTATGGTCTTCGTAGATCGTTTGGAGTGATTGCTTGTTAACAATTCTAGGCTCCGCAACACAAGGCCCGCGGAACTGTACATTAGTGCGTGGTGGGACAAGCAGATGCAGTCATCGCCGTGCTTGTGAATTTGGACAAATTCAAGAAGCACCGCACGCCTGCTCATTTGTTAGAAGATTCCAAATTACAAACTGCAGGTAAAACGTACTAAGATGCAAAATACTGCCAGATATTCTAGAAGCGTGCTAGAAGCACGCAACCTTGCCCTTATTCCACTCAAGCATGCATCTGAGGAAATGATCTCTCTTGATTGGTTGATGAAAAATCACAATAAGATGCAGGCATCCTTTTCTTTCCGCAAGAAAGGCCACGCATGGAGGCACTGATGCACGCTAATACATGCATCTTTGACACCCTGAGGCTGCTCGTCCCACCGTGGTAACATTTAGTCTGCGAAGCACCCCCATCCGGTAAAGCAATCGACGATTACCTACGTGAGGCATGAATGAAATTAGTAAGGCATAGTTGGGTCTGAATGATCGTAAGTCGTTGCAAAGTAATTCTATGTTAACTAATGTGTACCTTTTGAGGCGTTGAAAGGCACCTAATTACATGGCTCCAAGCTTTTATACAACGATGTTGTCACACGACCGCGGCTCACTTTCTATAATGGATCTGATTGACGAGTCAGTAAAATGTGAACCAGGGAGATCTTTGAGTTCTGCGTACCTTTTTGAATTGGAAGTGCAGCTGTAAAATTCCCTGTTGTACTACGTTAAGATCATGGATCTAGGTTTCAAGAGACCGCTTGGGGGCAAGCAGCGCATATCATATTAAGCTTACCTTGTCAAAACTGCTTCGGAAGCCACGATCTCTCTTTGCACTGTAATCCCATTCCTATTCAAGCATCAGCCAACCCTGAACATTACACCTAACGGCCATAAGCCGCGAAACGTGCTTCCCGTCCCCGGATACATGTCCCCGGATTTGAGTAACAGGTAGAACGAATCACAGATAACGTACCTTGTCCACAATGCGGAATGCTATGTCCTCATATGGCGGCCCTGCTACAAATCGAATAATGCAAATTTCCTCTTCTCCCGCTGGCGCGAAAGACTCTCCTCTCTTGCGACCGTTCTCTCGAGTAATTTTGAACGTCGGCGCTTTCGCTTTGTCGATGAGATCAGGGTAGAAGATGTTGAACTTATAGCCTTGAACAACCTTCGGTGGGGGGTTATCGTGATCATAGTGAGTTTGGTTGTACTTGTTCCACTCGTACCCCATCTGCACGCGGTTGAAGTAGCGAGGCTTCCTAGGCCGGTACTTGTCTGCCCACTGTACAGTTGATGCCGTTGTGACACTTTCCTCGGCAGTGAAGACCTCCTCGTTTTCGTTGATACCACGTGCTACCTCCCGTTCATACAGCGCCTTGGTAACTTGGGAGTAGTCTTCGTTGACAATGCCTGAGAATCTCTGGGTCCCCGAAGAAGCTAAATTTGGAACCGGAGCAACGATGGTGCGACTGGCTAGATTGGCCACTTTCTCTGTCGCTAGATGACGGGACGGGACATAGCCCAGCTTTAGGACCTTGTGCCGACCAGCTGATATCCAGTGTACAAAATCAGGTTCATCAATAACATTGCGCGACTTGTCATTCGTCTGTAGCTTGAGCAGAGGCTCGGGGTCATAGCGTGATGAATAAGGAAAGCCATTTTTCATGTCGTGCGCGTTTGCTGACGAATCGGATTTCCCATCTGCAACTGCCGTTCCACAAGCGAGCAAGTTCTGCAACTTTTCGCGGACAATGTCGGCTTCTTCTCGCTGTTCCTTCTGAAGCGCCTCCAGGCGACTGTCAAGAACAGACTGATATACTTTCTTTAGCTTGGCCTTTGCTTTCCAAACCAGCAAGCTCCGTAACAACTGCTCCCAATAATCGACGTCAATAGGCTCATCAGATCGCAGTTTTGCTTTGATCTGCTTTTCCAGCGCTTCCAACTGCTCAGATGTTTTGGGCCCCAGCAATTTGTCAACATCAGATGCAACCGAGTTCACTGCGCGGCCGTCATGACCTATTGGCTTGAGTTTCTCGCGCCGATCTTTGCAGATTGTCTCCATGGTCCTCCAGTAATCCTGGTTCTGCTTGTTTGTCTCAAGAGACAGATACGAAGTAATGTCGGTCGCAAGCTCAGCAAGTTCCGCATCACCCAGTTCTTCGAACACGCCTTCGGGATTCACCACGTCAACCTGGACCTCTTCTTCATCGTCCTCCAAAAGATCTCGATCTGGGTCTATAACGCGTAGGATGACGGCCAGCCAATCGATCGGCTTCGCTCTTCCCTCCCGAACACGAATGCTGGCCTTTTTCTTGGCCTGCTTCATCACGAAGCTGTCTTCCTGAGAGACCCACTGCCTATCCTGCTCATCCTCCAGTGTGTTGTTGCTGCGAAACTGTCGAAAGTCTGTTTGCTTTCCACCTAATCCGACTCGAGAGGGCTTTGAAACGCGAGTGTTCGTATCACGTCGAGGTGAGGTAATGTCCCGTAAGGCTGGCATCTGTCCAAATATCAGCGACCTTCTTCCTGGGTCCATTTTGGTTTCTGTGTTTAGAAGTGTAGACAGAACGGCGTGGTAAAGTGAAAGTTTACCACGCTCTTGAAGTGATACAAATAAAAGCGGGTATACTCCGCGCCAAGCTTTCCACTACATTCAAGGCTGAATAAGGATGTTGTTTCCGCCTAGTTATTTAGATGCCGTTCCTGTTTCACACCAACGACGACAAGGATATCTATTGATGAGTACTCTGTGAGAGGACTACCTGAGCAAGTCTGAAGGAGGTCCCATCTCGGACACATCATCCCTGAATGCAATCCTTACTTCCAAACCACTTCCAGGCGGATCGGAACCGTTGGGAACAACTAGAACAGTAAGACGGTACCATTACCATCAACGGCAATTACACTTGAAGTCACCTCCTCAAGTCCATCGGAGCTTGACTGTAGGAAAAAATGGCAGTACTCGATAACCTCCCCGGTATCAGAGTCAGTTTGCAATCAGATGGGTTTCGCCAGACTGAGTATCAAGACACTGACGAGCCGCTGAAACTCGAACCGGCCTACACATTACCTCCTCCTGGGCGTGTGGCTCTGAAGTATGTGGAAGTCGTTGCCGAAGCTGATTTCCTCATCAAGTGTGAGGTTTTGGCTCCGCATATCGCGATGGAGGACATCTCGTTCACAGCAGAGGTTGATGGCATACGTATAGCCACCAACGTCGCGGAGCATCTACGACTCACTGTTGGTTATTGTATGTGCAAATATCCATGCCAAAAAAGCCCTTCTGAATCTGGAGCTAGGAGAATGTCTTGGGAGTCGGATTGTTTTAACATCTGTATGCTCCCGAGACTGCTCCCAACTCCTGAGCTCTACCGAGCTTTCACTATGCTAATTAGGTGCAAGGGTATGGGCATATCGACGGTTACTACAAGCGGATTGACGCGGAAAGAGTATCTTGTCGGCCATTACGATTCTGCGGCCTTACCAAAGGTCAGTGAATATATTGTCTGGCAGCTGCTTTCACTTGATATCCATTCTAACACCTCAAAGTTGACACAGATGACTCCGAGACTATAAGTCGGGATGCGAAGATGATGAAAGGAGTCGGCGAGATTATTGTATATGTTCATCGTACCAGGCGCGAGGGTCGAGAGCAGGCGATGATACGTACAGAACCAAAGGCTGTCAAAGAAGTTTCCGAGAAGGCGTTGAAGGGCCAAGCCATCTCACATAGTGCCGGGTAAGTTGAGTCTGCATGCTGCAGATAGGAAGTATTTGGCTTTTGTGACACGAATGTCTGGAGAGCTCCTGCTAACTCATACGTTTCTAGTTATGGTGCCGAAAAGTACTTCTCCAAGCCACAAAATCAAGGCACTCTGTGGATGGATCCCTACTACAAGCCCCTGGCAGTCTTCCGATTCAAATATCGTTCCAAGGAAGCTCTCCAGGCCATGATGGTAATACCACGATCGGCATCCCCTGAAAGATTTTACTTGGCTCCGATCCACTCGCCTGACCGGAATTGGGGAGTCGTATCTCGGCAGGAAAGAGTCGCCAATCTGAAGATGGAGTTGGCTAAGATCAAAGCTGAGGACGACGGGGAAGAAGAGAATCCAGTGCGTAGTCGGAAGAGAGAAGCATCTGACTCCATTTCCTCGGGAAGAGCCTACAAAACCAGTCAGCGTCGGGACGGGAAAGTGGTCGTTGACTTGACAGATGGTTAGACGCAAATGTGCAGCCCATGGTCCCCGTTCTTCTTCCATTCCTCATGGTTCTCCAAACAGGGTGAACGATCGTAAGGAATAGTCTATCCAGCGCACGGCTCAAACTTTGATACTTATGGCGCGGCGTTGGCTGGGTGGAGGGGGGGAAATTTGGCGTCTACGGGAAGCTTTTCTTGGCGCATCTGGAGCATACCTAGGTCACGTCAACTAGCGAACAACGAATTGCATCTTGCAACACGGTTTCGGATTGAGTTATATAGTTGTTTCTATCTCCCACTAGAGGGTAAAGTTTGTAAGACCAGCAGGAAGGGATTGTACTGAACATCAAGCACCTCAATGAAAACTGTATTAGTTCGTTTTTCATAATTCTGGATGTATAACTCATCGTGGATGCAAACCAACAGTCAGTTCTAACCATAGGATATCCACATGTAACACTGAGAGAAGACTGTGATTGTTCATGGGCATGTATTGGAAAATGTTGTAGGCTTGCCATTGTCACTGATAAAATCCTGCAACGCCAAGCAAAGGATTGGATATCATGTGATCGCGCGAACGGCTCCACTCCGTACGCGGCAGCACTTCAGTGCGAGACGATTTCCAACTTGATACGCCTTCAAGCCTCATCTGCACGTCGCCTTGGTTCAAACGCAATGGCGGTCAAAGACGATATTCCTGGAGTAGAAGTCACGATCTAATCTCAAGGTTCTGTCCTGAACGAATTCCCAGAAGAAGAAAATTGGATCCCCAGTACCGGCGTACACCTACACGACATGCTTCGTGGCGTACATTGCAGACACCGAATTTCAGATCCAAGTAAACCTACCCCCGAATTCATCTTCAACAGTAAAGGCTTGGATATTTTGCCTAACATCGATGGAGAACCTGCTGGCGGTGTAACACTATGCTAAGAACGCTATGATGTTCTGGGGTTCCGGTTGTTATTCGGGCTGGGAACACTAAACTGATCTTCTCCATAGAAGTAACGTCGGGTTGGTATGTGTGTGTGTGTGTGTGTGTGTGTGTGTGTGTGTGTATTTATTTAACGTCAGACGGACAGCAGCACGTGACCGCTGCCCTGGGGGAGCCCAATG
>MU254192.1:0-22916 GCA_019669825.1 Calycina marina
CACCTCTCAAGCTCAACCTGGGACCTCTTCTAACCTTAGTCAATTTAACCTGATTCTACAGCCCTGTTTCTGCACTCTTTCAGCGTGAAGGGGTACCATTCTTAAAAATATCTTTAATTACTTGACAAGTTCGTACATTATGACCTGGTTTTCCGCAACTACCACAGCGCCGTCCAGCCGATTTTCCCTCGTTAAAAACCTCCCCAGAGCGCTTATCGCGTTGTATTTGCTCATCTACCTCCTTCTGAGCCAATAAGTCATGTGCGTCCTCTACAGTAAGTGCACCTCCTTGACAGATACGGGTCTTTTTTTTTTTTTTTTTTTTTTTAGCTCTACGGCGTTTGCCGAGAGATTCATTTGCTTTACGAAGAGTTGGGACTTCGACAGACAAGAGTCAATTGGTGAGCTAACAGCTCTGTACCCTTTGCTAATGCAGCAACTGTCTTAAAATGAGGGGTTGGCGAGCTTTCTTGATGACAAGCAATTCGATTCTCAACCAAAGTTGTTTGCGAAAGAGCAACGGTTGGGTTGCGAGGAGTCTGGGAAACACAAGGGTCGGCATCTGTAGAAGGGGGTCCAAGAGGCATAGGAGTTCGTAACTTTACATCTAGCTATGATAATACCACATCTGGATCAGATGGTACTAATCCAGCCCCGCAAAATCCAGCCTGAGTATTTTGAACCGTAATTAACCGTTTATACGCCGCGTGAAAAGTCAGAAAGAACTTGACCTTGGTGATATGGTTGATATGAGCCTTGATAAAATTGTCGATTTCACGACCATACATCCGTTTAAGAACACTAACACTCAACGTCAAGCGGCTGAGTTAGGTGAGACGAATGAGGAGGTAGAAAAAGATTTATGATATTGTGCCCCTTGCAATATTCCCGAAATTTGATAGATTCGTGACTCCCATGTCCGTCTAGTACCAACATCCGATATGCCCCTTGTGTACGATGACGAATGTGTCTGTCGAAATGCTGAAGTAAACCTGTCTCATTGTTCGTCCATCCATTGCTTGTCGGTTTAATAACCCATTTGTGAGGAATGACCGCCTTCAGTGTACCAATCGGTAAGATTGTTGACGTCTTGAACTACCGGTAATGGAGGGACATCCCAACCCTCACTATTAACACAAACAATTGCTGTAACCCATTGCCGATTACCAGGCTGAACAGCTTTGCCTCATCCACGTCGATCGGCGCGTGTAACGACCATACCTGGGCAAATAATGCCCATCATAAGGCCTGTTTCATCGAAGTTGTAGAAATCGCAATCTAGAATACCGTATTTCGTCCGCATGTTCTGTACCAGCCAGAACCATGGCTCAATAATTGCATGATCTTCGCACAAAGCCCTTTGGAAGGCGTAGGCGCGATTGAAACGCGATTAAAACGCTTCTTTAGCTCTGTTTGTCGTTTTATGAATTGTTGTGCCCAACGAGTGCCGACGCGTCTTCGAGATTCTAGTATATGATTCGCCATATCTTCCACATCAGAGGGCTGAGGGGCAAACCCTCTAGCATTCAGATCAAATATATGCTGAAGTATAACTTCCTCCTCTAGATCGGTCACCTTGCGGCAATTAGCCTGAGTTTCGCGTCGAGATGTTCGACCGGCCAATCTGTCACGTAAAGTAGTTTCGGGAACTTTGTATATTTTCGCAGCAGACCGACGGCTTACTTTTCTGGACGATCGAATAGCTTCGATAACCAGAGAAGTTCGAGCCTCTTGGGTTTGAATTTCCATTTAGAATTGTTGTGAAGACGCGTGTTGAAATCAATAGGTAGTAAACTTAGGGAAAGTGCGCGACTCGGTGTCCACCCAGGTTACTTATTCACAAAGATTAGGGGGTTTACAATTTGGCGGGGATTAGTCATCCGCACAGAATTCCTGCAACCCATGTTGGTATGTTGGCCCCTGATTACTAACCCAGGTCATGTCTGGAGGCACCACACTACCGAATGCAAGAAGGACGGCGCCATGCTGAGCTTCAACATGACATTTCATCATTCCTCATCGTCTAATCATTGCAATCGCGACATCCTCCCCAGAGGTAACCGCGCTCACTCCGCCCTGGTGCCCAAAATCTCCACCTCCCCAATCTTCGTCACCATCTTCTCATCACCACTCAAATTCCCGTCAACCTTGATCGTCAAACTTTTGACTCCCTGGAATTTACTTTTCTTCAACACCAACTCCGCCGTCTTCCCATCCGCATACTCATCGCTGAAAATGTGGAACTTCTGCTCCTTCTCCGCCTTTGCCACGCTCTCCATCGTCAAGTCTATCGTGGCCGGTCCATCTGGGTTCTCTGGGTTCGGTATCTCCCTGACTGCGACATTGCTTCCAATTTGTAGATGTGATGGCGCGTTTGGAAGGGAGTCTTTATACGCTGTGATTCGAATGAGCATGGGCGTTACCAGCGTCGTAAAAACGATATGTAGCAGGACGTGTGCACCTCCTACACTCGCAATCGTGTATCCAGCCGGCGGCGGATTCTTGATGTTTTCCACCGAGCTGAGATTTGAGCTACCAATCATTTTACTCTTGCTCAGATCAATGGTGCCCCGTAAACTCTGTACCCCCCCTTCACTCTTCTTCTCCTCCCCCTTCTTTTCTGTCTTCTTCCCCGATGCAGCAGAAGCTTTCGCGACTTCCCCGGTATAGTACCTGATCTTGGTCTCCAGTTGGTACACATCCGCGCCAATTACTTTATCGATCTGTTTCGCGTCCTTGTAGAAGAGGAAGGTGGGCATGGAGCTGATGGCGCATTCGGCGGCGACGTCTTTCGCTTTGTCGACGTCGCATTTCGCGAATGTGATGGTGGGTGAGGAGGCGGCGTGTTGTGTGGAAATTTGGGAAAAGCGTGGGGAGATGGCTTTACAAGGTCCGCACCATGTGGCGTAGAAGTCAACTATGAGGAGGGTGCCAGAGGACTTGGCCTTGTTGAACTGTGAGATGGACTTTATTTCGATCATGATGAAGATGTTGCTAGAAGACTTGAGTTTGGTGGTATTTGATGGTAATTGGTGGGCTTTGGTGGGGTATAACTATGACGTCTTGCTCTGCGCTGTGGGAGTATAAGTAGGATAATGATAATCAATGATAATCAATGTGGAAGCAAGAAGAGTGGCTGGTACCTAAACAAGATGAGTGAAAACTCACGTGCAACGAGGGAGGGATGAGTGGTTGTCCAACAGTGGTATAAGGATTCACTGCGGATGACTCAGCCCCCTCCAAAACACCAAAATCATGACTCACGATAAGTAACGTGGTTTATCATCGACTCGCCCGCATTTTCCCACGTTCTACCCTCCTAACTTTGACACACGTTTTCTCAACCACTACAAATGGAAATTGAAGCCAAAGAAGCCAGAATCATTCTAGCTATTGAGGCTATTCGTTCATCTAAGACAATAAATACTTGGACTGCAGCAAAACTATATGGGGTCCCTAGAACTACACTTAGGGATAGAATGGCCGGCCGAACTCCTCGCGACGAGACACGACCCAGTCGTCATACGTTGACTATACTAGAAGAGGAGGTGATTTCTTGAAATATACTTGAGCTATGTTCCTGAGGGTTTGCACCATAAATAGCTGGTGTGGAAAATATGGCCAATTTTATCCTGGAATCAAGGGGGGCAGGACGCGTCGGCAAGCTCTGGGCCCATCGATTTGTACAACGACAACCGGCCCTTAAGACGCGTCTTAATCGCGTTTACGATTTCCAAAGGGCCTTATGCGAAGATCCTGAGCTAATCGGCGCTTGGTTTCGACTAGTGGAAAACCTGAGGGCAAAATACGGGATTTTGGACTGCGACTTCTATAACTTCAACGAGACCAGGTTTATGATGGTTGTAATCCGCGCTGGAATGGTTGTTACACGCGCAGATCGTCGTGGTAGGGGCAAGGCAGTTCAACCAGGGAATAGGGAATGGGCTACAGCTATTGTCTGTATTAATAGTGAGGGCTGGAGTATTCCTCCATTGTTGGTGGTTCAAGGGAAGAATCATCTCGCGAATTAGTTTACCGAAGGCGGCCTCCCACCCAACTGGGTTATTAAATCAACAAGTAATGGATGGACAAACAATGAGACAGGTCTGGAATGGTTGAGACACATTGATAAACGTACTGCTGCTCGTACAAAGGGGCCATATCGAATGCTGGTATTAGATCGACATGAGAGTCACGAATCGGCCGAGTTCCGAGAGTACTGCAAAGCACACAACATTATAACTCTTGGACTGCCTCCCCACTCGTCTCTTATTACCCAGCCACTCGATGTTGGGTGCTTTAGTGTATTAAAGCGGGCGTACGGTCGGCAGATTGAGACGTTTATCAAGGACTATATCAACCATATTACGAAGGTAGAGTTCTTTCTGGCCTTTATAGCAGCATACAAGGAATCAATATTAGCCCAGAACGCTCAGGCTGGATTTCGTGGAGCTGGCTTAGTGCCTTTCGACCCACAGGCTGTGATTTCAAAGCTTGATGTGAAGTTACGGACTCCAGCACCCTCCAGACCCTCTACTGCTAACACTAACCCTTGGGTCTCCCAGACCCTGTCCAATCCAGCTGAAGCTCTTTCAAAAAAAATCCTTGTTTGAGATCGGATTGCCCGTCACCAAGTAAGCTCGCCAACTTCACTTTTCGAGACGGTTTCTGCGTTGGCAAAGGGTACAGAGAGAATGGCCCATGAAATGATCCTTTTGTCTGCAGAGGTACACACACTTCGAGCAGCAAAAGCAGCCCTAAGCAAGCGTCGTAGAGCTAAAAAGGCTCGTATACATCAAGGTGGTGCACTTACTGTAGAGGATGCACAAGATATTATATTACAAAAGGACGTAGATGAGCAGGTGCGATGCGACGTACGTGCGGCGAAAGGTAGTCGTAAGGAGGGGCAACCATCTAGGCGACACTGTGGGATCTGTGGAAAAGCTGGTCACAATGTGCGAACCTTCCAAGAAGCTATAGGCATATATAATTTATCGGATTCCGATTAGTTTTAGTTAAATTGATACGTTATGGTTGATTTATTAATGTTCAAAGTTTAAAAGTAGGTAACTCAATGATATGGGCGTCGATGATAAACCACGTTGAACCTAACTTCACAAATATTATAACTAATTAGACATAATATGCCAAAATAATTGCAATCAATGTTTCTTTAATATGTACTATTCTAATTTTTAATTTAGCCTCATACTTTGTATGCGACCCCTTTTGCGTCAACACAATACAGGGCTAAATCCTCCGTTTCATGCTCTCTACTAGCACTTCAAGAAAGAAAGAAAAAAACAGGTCTTGTCGCCAAGGCTTCTTTTAAAACTTGTTCCATTATAGATCGGTCCTCTTCCGACTTCCCATTCCGTTTTCAGAGCTCGGGAATTATCCGTACTATCGTTTCTTTGAGCAAGCATGCTCAAAAGTATTGAGGTCGGTGTCACGATCCAGATATCACGAGCTCCGCCAGACAGCTCGCGAGGCTCGCACAGGAAACTCTCTTAGTATATAGTCTTTGTACTTTCCTTAGTTAGGTTTTTCGTGCTCAAATTACCACAGCTTTGTTGATGATTATGTCCGTCCTGTGAGACCTCCCGAAGGACATAAGGACGTGCTAAGCTAGCGGTTTATATACAGGAATACACCAGAAAGCAGATCGTGGAATAGGCCAGAGGGGCCTGGCAGGTGGCTATAATGCAAAGAGACTACCCCCTCCGTGCAGGGTAGTTATAGAAGAGATGAAGATGAGGCTAGTCCCAAGGAATTGTTATACAAGGTATGCTGAGATATTTCGACACCCGTAAGGGACTAGTACAGCAGTCTGTTAAACTAACTACAGCTTTGTTCACCTCACAGTTTTTCCAGCTTGTACCGGAATCGCTTCCACGTGATTCAACCCAAATGATACTTGCCTCTTATTTTATGGGCTGCTTTTTGCCAGCCAAGGCACTGGGCTGATTCCTTTATCGTCCGAAAACACAGCTCTTCTTTATTAGAGCATACAAACAGAGGAAGGCTCCTCTCACTTTCTACTGTAACCTCTCCGACCGTCGGGGGGGGGGGTGGCTTTTTTTATGTAATGACAGAAGACATACGAGCCCTCCTGGCTCGATTGATTTTATCATAAACGGATCCAGACGTCTTTAAGACAGCTATGCCGGAATGGCTCAGCTTTGGCACCAGTTGCCGAAGTGCATCTGCCTCAGGAAATGCACGACACTTCATCACACTCGTGTGACCAGCAACCTCCTCCACTGAGCGGTCGGGCTTCTATCTACGTATACATACATACACGCTGACTAAAGTGCTTCGTTTGTGGCAATAGTATCAAGCTCTGCGGAGACCAGCTTGTCCTCCTATGTCTGCGCTCCCTGGATACTCGGTGGGCTACGGCCACAATGAAGCCATGTTGCAACTCCGCTGGCCACAGCAACTGTGATACCACGATCCCCCTGATCCTCTCAGGGGAAACCTTGCCAACAATGTTCTCTCTTGCCAAATCTCCCAGATTCCCAGACTTGTGTGTGCTTTGAATCTGAAATATCGTTCTGTAGGTTGGGTTACTTCGTCTGAGACCTGGGTGGTTCGACCGAGGCTGTATTGAGATAGGAAAACCCTGAGGAGTTGCTGCCGGCTTGCACGAAGGCTTCATTGCAGCCACCTTCCTCGAATGCTGACCACCGCCCGTGGCCGCCCCCAGCACAATCCCATCTGCCACTATGACCGGAGCCGCGCGAGAGTTGTCGGGCCCTAAGGGCGTCGGGGATCGAGTGCGCGAGTCGTTCGTCCGCCGTCCTGCTAGCCACGCTGTTGACTTGAGCATGATGGGGTGGCAGCTGCAGGATTCGAACCTACCAGCACAAGCTGTCTTCCTCTTCGCTGGCCATAAGAAGAGTAAACGCAGCAGGTGCTCACCAGAGAGGCAGTGCCAGCTACCTCTCCAGCCGCCCCCTCCTGGCTCGCTCCACTGACTTATTTTCTGCGTATTCTTGTATGTAAATCACTAGCTTAGCACGTCCTGATACCATTCGGGAGGTCTCCACAAAGGACGAAAATAATAACAATGACCACCATAATCATCATCATCATTTGCCTCTTATTCCTATACCAACCCGACGTTACTTCTATCGAGAAGATCAATTGAACATTCCCAGCCTGAATATCAGCCAGAATCTCAGAACTTTACAATCGGGGGAGTAGGGTGGCCAATCTGTTACTCTTATACCGTGTTCTTCAAACCAGACCGTTACTTAGCTGTAAGTAACGGAGCGTTGTCTTCCATGAAAATATGATCGTCGGTATATTTTGGGAGGACCAGATAGATACTCAAGAAATGCGAGGTAAAAGATGGCGGAGTATCCATTTTTCTTAGACTCAAAAGTCACGCTCAACAATCAAGAGATCTGACCTCTCTCCTTTAAAGGGCTACAGAAACCATCACTCGTATCCCTTTTCCCATCTTGTGTGTTTCTATGTGTGTTGGCTTCCACTTGTCACTTAATAACCCTAAACCCAGACGACCTCCCCCTCTTTACATCGCTCTACAGAACACTCGTCACTCCACATATATTCCCGCCACTGCTTAGTCTTCCAATGGACCCGACATCGACGACAGAGAAGCCTTTGAGCTGCTACTTCCGGCGTTAGCTCTGGTCATTTCTAAGCGCGCCAGTGTTTGATGCCTTCACTCGTTGCAAGGTCGCGAATTTAATTGTTGTTCACATTGAGGCCGTAGCTTTCCGATGTGCCAACTGCCACGGCCCGCATAAATCCAGCCACGACAACTGCCCTGCGAGGCCTAAGACCAAGAACGTTAGCTTCAATCGGCCGTGCTCTTCGTACTTTGGTTTTTCTGTATGTGTTACCTTTGCTCAAAGATCTTGTATCTAGTCTTTCAGGCTGCTGAACTAGTCCTATTTGGACGTTGGAAAATGTTACAATCTGGGGCCTCCCTTTACAGAAATTAGTTTAGGAGTCAGTCTCCTTTGAAATCTTCTGTGGCCACCCTATATGGAGGTGGTCCTCTAAGCACAATCGCCAACTAGGCCCCCCCAGGCCTAACCTTCGATCTGTTTTCTGGCGTATTCATGTATATAAAGCGCTAGATTAGCACGTCCTCATGCCCTTCAGGAGGTTTTCGTAGGATGAAAATAAATATTATCATCATCCCTGGCTACCGTGACACACGATGATACACGCGTATTGGTCTGTTGATAACTTATATATCTCCATTCATCGCCGGGCTATGCTCTGCTCTGCTACCCTCAGCGTCTTTTCTCACATCTTCCCCTACTCGCCATCGATCCCCATCAATGCTCACATACAGCCGTACCACACAGTATCCTGTTCTCCAACTGATCCAATTGAAACCTATTCAAATGTCCGCTTCAATTGCACCAAACACGCAGGCTCTCCAATCTGCTGCCTCTCTCCAGGCACCTCGAAATCAAATAATATTGGGTATATGGAAAGTAAAAACTCCACCGACGTATAAACTCGCTTATGCAGCACGCTCAGTCATCATGGGAGCAAAGTAAGTGGTATGGATGACAACCAGAATGTTGCTGAGACAGAAGAAAAGAGGTATTAGACCTGATGGTCGTGACATCATGGTGTGTGTGTTTTTAAAGTCGTTCTTCAATCGCGTCGCCTCGTGGATGTAATGATTATGCAAAGAAATATGCCTTCAAGAACGTAAAATTCGTAAGCCTGTAATACCGTCTGGATGGAAACGATGAGGGTTGATATGTTGGTGCCGAATGGTCGAGTTGTAGGTAAAGGAATGTGTCGCAGCCTATGTAAAGAGTCATTGAATATCTGCAAGTCTGAGACGCCAATACCGAAAGGAGCCGTCATGAAAGCGTCGAATTTTGAATTAGCAGGAAAGGTTCTGTGCTGTTCAAGATCCGTGTTGAGTGGATCCCGCCTCTGTGGATCCGTCGCCATCGATGGTCTTTCTCCAATGATCTGGGACACACACACAGACGAGTGGGAAAGCCTTGATCTCGCCGTTGACAGCAGGAGATTCTTCTCTTCGTCCCGAGGTATTGGAAACACCGCTGTCGCGCTGAGCTGCACGTTTTCCATCCCATTCTTCAGCTCGCTCGTTGACCAAAACACCTGTAGCCCAGCCATCGTCCCATATACCAATGACCTTCAGCATGTCTCCACGCTCGAGCGCAAACTCATCTCCAGCTCGTGGCTGGTAAGCCCAGAGAGTAGAGACCTTGTCTCCGGGATGTATCTCATCCTGGGAGTAGTAGTCCTTGAAGAACGGCAATTGCTCCGATTGCTGACTTGCTACATGTGGTGATGATAAATCTTCACCACTTTCAGAAACGGGTGATTGTGGATCGTGGTCGCCAAGCATGGAATTGCTCGACAGGGAACCGTTTCTTCTATTAGTAGGGGGTGGTCTGAGAACGCCTCTCTCGCTGTTGGAAACTGGACTTTCGCCATACGAGTCCGAAGAAGAATTGCGATGTCTTCTTCGTGCTCCTGCATAGCCAGCGGCGGTTCCCGCTGCTGCTGCTTCAGTTACACTTCCGATTCTGCGGTCTGTTCGCGGTGGCGAACCACCGGAATGTCCTTCAAGTGCTGACATGCGTGCGATACGTCCGCCTGGAAGCACTTCGTAGCCATCTGGAGTGGTATGGGCGACAGGATTGAAAATCATGCCCTGACTATTTGTTCCTCTTCTGGCTGGTGAGGGTTGATTGAACACGCTACCAGACTGGCTTCCACGGCGGCGACGCAGACAAACAAGAAGTGCAATGAGCGCAATGATCAAGCTCATTAGTGCGATTGCGCCGATCACAATTCCAGCGATAGCTCCGCCCGATAACCCGGTTTTCTTAGCGGCTGAGGCAGTAGGAGTGGGACTACTGTTTGAGGATGCAGATGATGCGGATGTTGAGGTTGAAGATGGCAAAGCCGTCGAAAAGGTCATTGATGTGGTGATCGTTGGTAACACGACTCCGGCGCATCGTGTTTCTGCTCCAGCGGTGTAACAGCAGGTGTCGGTCGAGTTCAGTCCTCCCGAGCCACAGTACTGACAGAAGCCAATCGTGCTGTTGCTAAATCCACAGTTATTAGGCTCATTGTCGGTTCCCTCTACGCAATTAGTACCCAGTGAGTCCGCAGGTAAAGCACAGTTCGTGAAGTCAGCCCTGATGAGAGCATCCGCATCTGTTCCAGGACTTGAACACAAAGAGCTATCCGTCACGATGCTTGCTTCGCTAGAAGCTTGTTGAGCCTGCAGAATGTTAGTACACTTCAGTGTGGTAAGCATGATAGTGTGCATACACAAGTCTCCGCGCACACAGGAATCGAGTCTGCTGTTGACAATCCACATGGCGTCTTCGAATTTTGTACTATCGAATTGCAAATAACCGTGATCGTGTATCGTGCATATAGATTGGTCGTGTTCTGCAGATTTATGTTACTACATCCAAGCAAGTCCTCGTATCTGCATATGTTATTGAGTGCTACCCAGACAACAAATGGGATTGCGTACTTAGTTTGGACATAGTCTCCAGTGACATAGGCCTGTAACTGCGTGTCGAACGTCTCTCTGCTGGATACCGAAGCGAGGAAAGGGCTATATTGGAGTCTAGTTAGTTGTTGGCCTAGCTTGCATTCCAAAGCGAACACATACAAAAACCCAACCAAGGTGCTGTTCACCGATATTGACGACGTTTGAAAAGCAGGGCATTGCGTCGAGCCGGACAGCGGTATACAGGTCTCCGCCAGTGTGAGTGGTGCAACTGCGACAGCAAACAGTGACAACAGAGCGGTTTTGTTGAATAATGTTGCACGCGATCTGTCTTTCCTCTGGCTCTGGCAGCATCGGCCTCCATCAACAGCCATTCCCTGCCCCGTCACCTCCGATAAAGCACCATTATCGTGTTGTCCAGCGTTGGCGAAAGCTTCCTGTCGCCTCTCCTCGCTCATTGTTCGGTCAGCCTCCGGCGTTGATCACATCCACGCACAACGGAAATTGCTTGTTTGTCGATCTGGACCGCTCTCTTGGTGAAGTATCGTCGCAGGTGCTTGATTCCGAGAAATAGCAAATCTCCAACTCCTTCAGGTTCGCCGGGGGAGGCTTGTCGGAGATATTTAAGGCAGGCAGGTATTGTATTGATTGTATGGGCAAACGAGTGACTTGAGTAAAAGGAGTGTGGTGTGGTGTGGTTGCAGTGGGAGGTGGAGGTGGAAGGAAATTGGGAAATCAAAACAGATATGGCAGGCAGAGCCCTAGTCTAGCCTACAGTTAGTTTGAGAACCAAGGGGGAAGCTACGACGATTGGTTAGTATAGTTTTAGGGGTGGTTGGGCGCCGAAGCTAAGCTACTTTAATACCTGCGGGCCTGGCTCATTATTATCATATTAGTATTATAAGTATTACCTAGGGCAGCTTGCAGAAATTAAATCACGTGAGTAAGGATTCCATGGCTTTGAACAGTTAGGTTTTTTTGCTTGTGCTGTAATCCCGTACTTCTGTATCCACCTTCCCAGGTAAGTACCTACCGGAAATATTTCGGTGGACTGTGTTTCACGTGACTCTCACCGCTCTGTGGACGTCTACTTCCAAATAGGGTAACGCTTATTTTCTTGCCTCGAAAGGGCTTAGCGCTTCAAGCACAGGAAATGAGGTTTTCAACACTTTCCACCACACATACCTTCTGTCTGAGCTGCTCATCCGAACAGCCACCAAGTCGGGAATGCTCAGCATTAATGGAAACGCCGCGAGAGATCTTCCACGTGCTCATATTCATTGCCTTGTGCTTGTGCGAAGTTTACAGCTAATGCATATCATAACAGCTTCCAATTATAGATCCCACTTGCCCATCCCTCCCATACAGGACTGTACCAGACTTCCAGGAATCAGGTAGGGGAGATCCACTTAACAGCACTGAGGACTGTAGGTCGGGTAGGCGTTGAGATTGAAGGGTCGACGCAGATTTGAGGTTTCTCGTAGAGTACTTTGTGGGCATCTGATGGCCGACAGCTGCTGGACATCCATCCTCTGCATGCTATCATAAACGATGCGAACTGACCCCCTCTGGGAGAGGACTCTACCACGCATGTCAAATTCCGAGTCTCAACGGCAGCCTCAGTCTGTGGGCCATCCCTACGATATGTGTCAATTGCTATACAGTGCTTGCTCGGGCAGATGCGTAGCAGAGCCCATCCCATCAGCTGGTGCTGCTGGGTGAACAAAACACTCATCACGTCACGTGCGGTATGTTTATTTATCGGGCAGGTAATGCTACCCTTAGCAAACCGCAGATCCCCCGGCAGGGTTCGTATGTATTAATAGCAAGATCTATTCGCGTACCAGAGATGTGTTTCAAGGCATGTTATTTTCAGGCAGGAACCATTTGCCTCGGAATGAAGCAGGTCCTGCTTTTGATGCGATCGTCACATTCTCAATGTCTAGTACTCACTCCAGCCGATGCAATAATACTTCTTACGCGAATCTGTGATGCCAGTTGCCAAAGCCCCATGGAGAAACCCAAGTGGCATACTCACTGCGCGTGAAACCATCCTCATGCGGCTCCTTGTTTGGCCCTTTCGGATCACCACGGTCCATACAGTGTTGTCGCTGCGAAGTTGGTATTCTTCTCTTTTAGCCTATTAGCAAGACTCGCTTCTCTACGGAGTAGAGTCGGTTCGAGCTCAAGTCTATTGAAAACGGACAACACTATAAGTAGGAGATATGCAAGCACAACATAATCCCTTGCTACTTTATTTCCTTTCCATTCATCGTTAGAGCCCGGCTTTCCATGTCTATATCATAGCTTCTTTGATGAATAGTTATTGGTTGGTACTTCGTTGGGTGCCAAAGTTGTCGGAGTAATACAGCACCTTTACAAGGCAAAATCTACCCCCAAGTAAACCTTGATTTAGCAAATCTAGACTTCATTATGTTCCTTTCTTTTCAGTTTGTGCTCTACAGCCTTGTTAGTGCCTGAACATGAGTGCAGTGATTAGCTATCTGCCGCAGGCCATTGGTTAATCCGGATTCCTCGATGGGCCGCGAAGCTAGCTGCTTTCAGATTTCCAGATTATAATGGGTGACAATTTGCAGCACGCGTGAAGCCTAATATTTCCATGGTCGAGCTGAAAATTGCTGAAGCTGCTTGTCAAGATTGTCACATCAAAGCAGTAAAGTTTTCAGTGCAGCTTGGCTCATAGGTGGAATAAGTCGCTAGCAATTACAACTCCAACTCCAGCATCATTAACCAGGCGACCCAAATAGTATCCATATTCATGCAGCTCCTGAGCACGTGACTGCGCTCGCTTTGGAGTCTTGGCCACTGTCATAGATCCATCCAACAGTTCAACAAAAGCCCATAGCGTGGTCCATCTCTTCACGACCATCAAAAGCTCCTAAACTCACCTACAGTGGCTAAACTTTCTCGCTAGTCAGTAACGGCCTTACCCAAGTTCTACTTCTGTTGCCGCCACTTGAGACTTATCAGACAGAATAATACCAGAAAACATCCATGTTCATTTGCATTGCCTGGGTTGGGGGTGATATTGTTGTATTTCCGTAAGGGATTAGGTGTGATGGGAATGTTCCCCTATCTAATTCCCTACCATTTCACAATGGGCCTAGATAACTGGGAGCACTGCCCGCGCATTAGCCACGCTTTCACGTGATCTCGGTTCACACAGATATGCTATGATTTACCAACATCGTTTCGCTTTTCTGCTTCCTCTTCTCGCCCACTATGAGTAACAACAGGGATTTCATTAACTTCATCCCAGATGTTGCATCGAAGCTAGGTGCCAATCTTGTACTGGAGAAATTGGCAAATACGCCGAGACCCTTCAGCGAGAACACTACGACGCACTCCAGCTTGATCTCTACAACGAAATGTTAGTCGATCACAGAGCTGCTGAGATCAGAGTCTCCAGCGATGTGAGCACTAAAAGCTTCGTAGTCAATCGTCAGGAGCCACGGGCATCTTGGATTACGAAGGTGGGAATTTGCAAGTATTTTTATTTCCGCTTCATGAGATTGAAGCATCATGGGGACCAAGTCGCGGCGTTGGGCTAACACACAAAGCTATATGATTCCGTTATAGAGGATCTTGCACAGGAGTGGTTCGATAATGGGAAGTATGCACAGGTGGATGCATGGCCCTTGCACTATGTAGAGGATGAGACTGATAATTGGCACTCGCGACTGTACTTCATCTGTGAACCATACATACTGCCAGAAGTCGGTGATAGTTTTATCTATATCTTGAAGATTTCAGTTGTACGTAGTTTGTGATATCGCCGAGCAACTGCCTTTGCACAGTGGCGTTGTAATGTACGTGGTGCACAGTTCAATTGCAGTCCCTCGACTTATTTTGTGTAGTCACTTTTTGCGAACAACTGGGTTGTCTTGGGCGGGAATTGTTCTTAAATCAGCTGCAGATACCGCAGGCTTTGAACCAATGGCAGAACCTGCTCTTCTTGTTCTTGTGTGTGCTTGGTTTTCCAATGATTCGCGCTGTTTGAGCCGTAACGTGCGGTTGAAGGTGGTATGTCAATTTCAGGTCGATGTGCAATTGAGGCCACACCGGTCTTCGGTTGTTTTCTCGCATATGCATCAAAGAATTGCATTCGTTGAACAGTATTATATTAGGTTGTTTTTCGAGTACTAGGAGGCGTCGTATTGTGGTGCTTTGATAAAAATAAATGTTGTGATGCTAATGATTTTGCCCCCCCCCCCTGCGCAATGAGACTTGGCACCTAGTTTGAACCTTTTCTTTAACTTAAGTCTGTACCTACAATCGACAACCTCACCTCTCACCCTTAATGGCATAGATCACTGCTGCCGAGTCACTGCTGCTACCGAGTCACTGCACTCCCGCCTCTCTCTCCTCTTACATCAAGTAAGCCTTCCGGTTCCCTCCTCTACACTCTACACCGACTGCGCAAAGCCTATCATGATGATATCCCCTCATAAATTATTTAGGAAGAGCCGTATGAGGCTGGCACACCCAATATAAAACACACCAGATCACCAGAGGTAGGGTAGACCGTCGTGATACACTCGTGAAGAGAAGGAGAGAGGCTTATCTGTGTTCGGCATCGTCATATGCGGCAGAGCTTTGCAACTTCTTGAGTGTATAGAACCTTCTGTGAACGGTTTGGTGGGGTGTGCTGGCGATGCTTTGAGGATGGGGCTTTCTGACCTGCTTTTGCCTTCGTTAAAGAGAAGAATGAAAAGGAGAGTGGTAGAGAGAGAGGATGTAGGCTAACGGGATATAGGTTTCATTGGTATTGGGAGTGAAGCGGTCGGTGGGTGGATGGAGTATAAGAGGGAAGGGTTGCGTTGGGGATTGGGTGAGCTGGTCGTGAGAAGCATATGGTGAAATACCCTGTTGCCAGATAGACTTCACCAGCAGGCAGCCGCTCATGCACATCGATACATCGGCTAATTCAGGTATGATCGAGTTGCAAAGCTACATGCAAGGGTTGCGACGCATACTCCATACTGATCACTCTACCTCCAGATTCTTGTTCAGAGTCAACGTCTTAATGACAGCAGTCGTCCGGTCTCTCTCATGCTTCCCTAGGATGTGTCGGTCACGGGTAGGCCATGAGTCGTTCATACCGCCCAGAACCGAGTCCGAAAGAGGTAATTTCTGATCTCTGCGAAGACCTATTTGAGAACAAGCGTTAGCGCACCTAAGCATCTTCCACTTGCACGAAAAGGCTTCGAGTTTTTCAATAATAGAGAAATTATTCACGTGGAGTTTGAGGTCGACAATCCTAATATAAAAGTCTTTGTATTTCCTGTTTCAAAATCACCCCGTTCTTTTCCCAGCGGTGCAAAGTCCAAATAGGTAGCCAAGTTGCATCTCCTACAGAAGATAATCAACACATCGGAGCCGAACGAAATGATGGTCTCCAAAACAACGCCCTTAGTTCAGCGCACAGGTACTCATAGTTCATGGAGCCTAGCACTCCGCGAGCACATGGGATAGTGTGGTGCCACTCGAGAGGGAATCATACGAGTGCAAAGCCGTTACGCTCTCATCGTCGCTGAACAGTCCCCAAAACAGCATGCTCAACGAGATAATCTGTGTACGCAGCGCCATCGCTGCCGAACCTCCCAAGGATGCGACGTCGTCCTAGTCATGCACTCTTACGGCTGAGCCGTGGGCCAGAGCGCCACCAAATGACTTGCCAGTCCGACGCCCTCTGCCGCCTATCTACCAATGGCAGGTGCAGTCGCATCTCGCGTAACAGCAGGCCGGCCAGGCTAAGTAATCGGTTTCGCATCCATGGCCTCGGGTTTTGGCTCCATGGGCTTCGGGTTCCTCGAAGCCATAGGCGGCACATCGCCGCCATTCTGGAATTTGACAGACGACGGCTTTGCAGTTCTCACTGTGGACCTGTGAGATATGTTTTACCACTACCCGCCACCGGAGGAGCACGAGTCCTAGCTCAAGCAGCTGACGCCGATGGCGCAATTTCCAATGACACAGGAAGGTACGCATTCGTATGCTGGAAGGAGAGATATCTCTCTGTGGTATATGAACACGACGGAAGATCGCGCGTTCGGTCCTGGTGCAGTGGTACTTCAGAGGGGTATTGGTGGGTGGGTGAAGGCGGTGGGAGATATCACGGTCCTAGAGGTCGCGAGCAGCCGTAGTCCTATGCTGAGCCAGCGCATGCAATATCCAGGTTCATTATCGCCGCTGTCAAGGATTCCATGGAAAAGTTCAACACCACGCGGGCTTGAAGGGGTCTGAACTGAATACTGTAAGATTAAGGTATACAAGCCAGATATCCCAGAAATTTTGGAATATTATGATCCAAATTCCGAGCTGCGCTCCGCTTATGCCAGGTACTTATTTCTATTGGGAAGTCATTGCTTGAAGTGGTAGAAGTGTGCTACTATACACATGTGATTATTTTTATTCCTTTCCCCAAGTTATCTGATGTGCTTGCGAACCTCCATCTCTATATATATGTTTTCCCTCCATTGTTTCGCTCGTTATCATGGTCATCGTTACCACGGACCTTATCCATTTAAAGCAAGGGTGGGCTAGGATCAAGTACCGCAGTTACCAGATGTACCTTGGTCGGTGGTTATCTCATCGTTTGTTGTCTGTGCTGCTCCTCCGCAAGCGGGAAGAGTGAGGGATCTGGTGCCAGACTCCAAGATCCATGGGTGGCCGCAATCCTCCTGTCGAGCATACTGGTACGTAACTGTAGCCCCAGCGGTCAAATAAGCTGTGGCACTCCAGATCGGATAATTGCCAGCACCGAGAGGGAAGGAATTATCAACATCGCCTTCGCCAAGAACCAGGTCCGAGCCAACAACGTAGATATTCTCGCCATAGTATGTGGTGGCGTCAACATTGAAATTGACGGCAATTGAGCATGGAGCCGTAACATTTGGTGCCCCTGCAGCTACAGCTGGAACGTATACACCTGGTGTTGAGGAGGCGGAGCAAGTTGCGAGTTCAAGAGCGATGTTACGAGTGCCCCAAGACGCAGGATATCCACCGGAGCGGCGTAATGCCATAGTCACAAAGGCGGCGTAGGACCAGGTAAGATCAACCGCAGAGAGTGCGACTCCAGTATTGCGATCGAATTGCTCTGCGAGAGCTCCATCGGCTGGAGTGTACTTCTCGACGATGGCCACAAATGAGTCAGCATAGGCAGTGACAGCATCCATGATTTGAGCGAATGAGGAGTTGGCGTTGCCGCTGGCGCTGTTGTACTTTCTGATCGTGATGGTAGGGTACAAGTCCTGGAAGAAAGCCAAACTGGTTGCATCAACTAAAAGATTGTGGCGAGCCTTCCATTGCGCGACGGCGTCATACAGGAACTCGGCAGCAGCGGTTGTGATCAGATACCTAATGTCTAGTAAGCAAGTAGACTGAAGACTTACGATAAGAAGACATACCATGGGTTTCCACCTTGGTAAACATCTTCTGCATATCTTCCTACGGCAACACCCTGTCCAACAGGAATGTCAGAGTTGATAGCATAGGTGGCTCTGAACGTGTCAATAAGAACCTTGAAATTGGCAAGAGATCGGCTGTTGCATGGCTGGAACGTTGGACTATCACAAAGTGCATTGATATCGAAGTTGGCGATGGAACCCAGAATCGAGTTTCCGTCAAGTCCAGTTCGTCCATCGTTGACGTTGATGTTCGAATCGATATACTTCCCATTCCAATAGCTCGGCAAGAAGCAGAGAACCTCATCCGCCTGGTCACATCCAGTGCAAGTTACATCTATTGACTCGGCGAGCACGGTTCCCTGAGCGAGGGCACGGTGTTGGGCGAGCGAAGTGAAGAAGCTGGATCCCTGGATCTCTTCCCAAAGGTCAAAGCCAGTTGAGTTCCAGTACTGACCGACGTATGACAAGTCGTTCTGAATGATGGGCCAGATCCGTGTCTTGACATCTTTGGACTCGCCGTTCTTAATTAAGTAGTTACTGTATGAGATGAGTGCAATGGCGCGCAAAGCTGGACCGTCTCTTTGAGGTCTGCCCCAAGCACCGTTGAATCGAGTGCCGTTGACTTGATACTTTGGCTCACCAAGACCAAGTCCTGAAATCCAGTAAGCACAAGTCTCACAATCCGTACACCCACAGACAGGGAAGAACAAAGGAGCCGCAAACAAAGCATACCTGCAGGGAGGAATGATCCCGAAGAACTGGCGACAGTCTGCAAAACCGCTTGGGCGTGTACATAATCCTCAATATGTGTTTGCAACGCCGCATTCCCATTGATGAATTCGTCAATCAGCATCTTGAGTGTAAGGGCAGAGTCACGGGTCCATGTGTAGAAATCTGAGGCCCATGCGTCAGTTTCTGTTTCTCCTAGTCTCCTGGTTCTTTGCGGAGGTCGGTAACATGTGGCAAGGATCATACTAACAGTCAGGATCGGTGAGAGAAGGGGATGCAACGACATAGCCTGCTCCAGCTCCTGGAGCCTTCGAGCCGCCTGGTCCGAGATTGTTCAGAACGCCTTGTAGCGAGATGGCTCGTTCAGTTGTGACGAATGAGTTCAAATCTCGACCATTGAGAAATGAGGGTGCTGCTATGGCAGTGCTTGGAAAGGTGCAGATGGCCACCAACGTGGCGGCGTTGAAGGCATATTCCCAGAGATGAAGCATCAAGGGACCGGTAGACGGAAGCGTATATTGAATTGTGGGCGGACCTGGGTAGTAGATTGCAAATCCGAACACAAAACCCACAATGAACAAGAGACATAGAGCGAGGGAACACCAATTCTTCTTATACACAACACGTGCAGCCCATTGTCGGAGATCTGCCGCCCTGATATCCCGTGATGGTCGCCTGTGTGACTCTTTCTCTGCAGGCGGTACGAGCACGCTGGAGTTCTTTTCCTCGTCGTGCATTCTTTTGTTGGACTAGAGTTGTCTAACAGTTAAGTGCTAGGCCGTTCCCCGCTTCTCCAGATCTTGTGTTACTGCTCAGTGCTTGTGCTAGGTCTGGGTACTGGGTGCTGGGTACTGGGTGCTGGGTACTGGGTGCTGGGTACTGGGTGCTGGGTACTGGGTACTGGGTACCGGCACTGGTACCACCAAAATTCAGTCCAACAGTGGGTGTCATTCTTTGACGCGGATTAGTCAGCCCCTCCTAGTCACGAGACCCGTCAAATATCAAGTATTGTAAACAACCCACCCATTGCAGCCTTTGATAATGGCACTACCAACGCTATTAAACCCTTTTCGCACACCTCCTCCTGAGCCTCTAAATTGACACAATGCTTCTACGCGCCGAAAGTGTAAATTATTTGACGCATTAACGAGTACCGTAGCCAAACCGAACGTGACCGCGATTTCTCCTAAGATTAAAATCGAAGAGTCTATCGGTCGACTATGGGTGGAACGATGGAAGAATATAAGCTCTGAGACAAAGAGGAGGCTCTGACGAAGGTCTAAGATACTCGGGGGGAAGTCAAAAGTCACTAAAGATATGTGTCAACTGCTCATATCGCCGTCACGAAATCCGGTTAGAAAACGACCCCTCGACAACCAGATCGCATTCCACGACTTGTCCGTTAAGAAGCGCCAACTGCACCGGAAGTTGAAAGAACATACTAAGAGAGGTGCCACATATAAGGCGGCGTTTATTGAGAAGAATATCTCGGCCAAAAACCACGCTGCGCGCGCTCAATATGGGACTGAACACGTCTCTGCCCCTCTCTTTGGTTTCTTGGATCATATCGTATATACCGACGAAGCACACGTCAATCCGACCTCCCAAGTTTAATGACATGTGCTCCGAGAGCAAACAACGGGCGATGGTCCCGAGAATATTGAGGAACAGCCACCATCTAAAGGGGTGCGCTTTCATATCGCCGCCTGGATTAGTTGTTGGGGGAAGGCAGACAAATTGGAGCTTAATAATGACTAGGAGGACTACATCGAGCGACTTCTATACCCCTCTAAGCCTCGTTGGCCTCGGAAGGCTGAGACTAAGGAGGAATATCACTATCGGGTGCAAGAATGGGAGCCTCACGAGCTTGAGCTTAAGGTCAGAGGCACTGCTATGGTTCAAAAATACTACGGAAGGCGTCTCTTATCGATATATTGTCATGCTATTGATTCTATGAGGGAAGTTTAAAATAGATTATGGTCATTACAGGAGGATGGCGACCCTTCTCACGGTATGCGTAAAATAGATCTCGCACAAGAGTATGAAGACGCCCACCACATTCAAAATCTTGTCCATCTGGCTCAGAGCCCAGATTGTAACACAAAGGAAGCTATTTGGGCTATACTTAAGCAACGTTTACGGCAAAGGTGGTTTGATTCAGAGGAAATGAAGGGATTCAAGAGGAATGGGACAAAATGACTATGGAGGAAATGCGGGACCGCATTGCTGACATGCCGAGCAGTAAAGAGCTGGTGTGAAGCCTATTAGGGGCAATGAATGGTGATGCGTGGTTGTATTTGTAGTAATTAATCAATTGTTGACTCTCTGGTAGCTAGGGCCGTGGAGGCGGGGAGAGGCACAGATGAGATGGCCAAGTCGAGTATATTGCCTCGGGCCTGTGTAGGGACTCATATAGGTCCTACACAAGCGAGACCGTGGGAGTCTAGCCAGTCTATTAGCATTCCTGCTTGCCTAGAGGGGTTAGGGTAGGTCGGTCCCAGTTAGGGTAGTGGAAGTTAAAGTTGCTTGCTAGAAGGACGGACCGCCAGAGGAGCTATGGAGTGGTCATAAGTGTCTTCACGGCTTCTCCTGCATCCGTGAAGCCTCTAGGGGCGTTGCAGAGAAGTTCGTAGCTACAAAAGGTGCTTTGTTACGGGTCTGGAATTGTAGGAACAGCGAGTCTCTTGAGTGGCAAGGCCGTAGCTGTGTGGTTTTCAACCCAGCTCCTTTGCGGACGTGCTACCCAGTCCTCTATAGGTGTAAACGACCTGTAAAGAGGGTGGAACTCAGTGATTTTCCGCGAGAGGTCTGTAAAGACGTACGGCTCTTGACTAAGGATAACGTCTACTAAAGAGTCAGCTGCGAGTGAGAGAGCGATTTTGTGTGAGGCAGCTGCTTTGCCTACATTGGCTTGTAAGATCTTAAGGGGTTCTGCTTGTGAGTTAGGCTTAGTCCTTATTTCTAAGGGAAGAGAAGGCGTTTATATGCTCCGGATTAAGGATCCGCGGAGCTGGAAGGGTAGAGGGGACTGTAAAAGACCTCGTGGGTGGCCGTGTGGGAGTTACGGGTCCGGTAGAGGCCATGGCCACGTCCGGAATGGGTTCGTCAATGCGGTTGGCGGCCGCAACTGCTCTCCTGCGTGCCTCTTTGCTAGCTTTCAAAACCGTAACTGTCTCTGGCTTCGTCCGCTAGTGAAGTGGGACGGCCGTAGCGGTCAGGCTAGGTCTTCTGCCAAGTGAGGTCCTCCGCAATGGAGGCACTTTGGAGGGAAGCTATGTGTTCCTATAGCACTACAGCTAGAGGTTTGCATCTCTTTACTATGGGTATGAGAGCCACAGACGTTACAGTGCTGCGGGTGTGCGCAAGTGCGTGTGTTATGCCACTGGTAGCAGCGGCTGCACTGGATCGTCTTTGGCTTCGTTTTGACTCCGCGGGCCTGTACCATGGTACTTAAGGTCCGTAGGGACCGTGAAAGTGTCTTCTGATCATCCGCAAGAAAGTGTAATAGTCGCAGCAGCAACGCTAGCATACCTGGAGGGCTGGGTTGAGGCTTGGGAGCCAGAAGACGGTGAAGAGGAAGCTTGTGAGGGGGATCTAGGAATAGGGCTAGGGCCTTTGGCTGCCTCTGGCCCGTAAAAGCCTCTAATGTAGGACTCGAAGTGCCTATTCGTGAGGGCCGTGCTTTCAGTGCATAGTTTTGTAAGCGGCTTACGGAGGTGGGCTGGTAGTTTGCGGACGTCCTCTGGCTGCAAGTAAGCATCCCATAGGTTTGCAATTGGGTAAAAGACCCGTTGCGCATTCATAGAGCGAACCTCGGTAGCTTTCGCTAAGTGAGAGAGGCTATGGGCCAGGGAGTGAGCGGAGAGCCCTGGGTTGGGGAGGGCTAAGGGAGGCACAATAGACGCGAGACGCGTCTGACTAGGACCTGGGTAGGGCATACAGGCCAGGTGAGAGCGAAGAATATGAGTATACCGGTCGAATGAGCTAGATAAAGCATCCTAGTAGCGCTTTTTGACAGCCTGTGTTGATGTGACCCCGTTTTTGTGTTGATTGATTGATTTATTCATACACGGTTCTAGCCATCCGTTGGATAGCTATGCCGGAATGGCCCAGCTTTGGCACCAGTTGCCGAACTGCATCTGCCTCAGGAGACGCACTTCACTTCATCACACTCGTGTGACCAGCAACCTCCTCCACTGAGCGGTCGGGCTTCTATCTACGCATATATACATATCCGTTGACAGAAGTGCTTT